>JAHDVE020007330.1:0-119276 GCA_022606495.2 Halesus radiatus | reverse complement strand
AAAACATGCTTAAACTCATTAAGAAAGTATTTAGTGTACATACTAATCATAACAAAAAAAAACTACTTTTTTTAATGTCATTTATCTCCAACGGGTTATAGTCTAGTTAGATCATTATTCATTATAGAAGGTTTTTTTCTTAAAATGGTGTTAAATAACTTTGTGGAGTTAAATTTATTAAATTAATTCGACGGCCTCCATGGTCGAGGGGTAAGGCTCTCGACTATGAATCCGAAGGCCGCGGGTTCAAATCCCGGCGTGCGCAAGTAATTTTTATTTAAATTATTTGTGTTGTTTCAGAATTAATTCATTTAAAAATAATATATAGTACAGAGTGAAAGATACTCTTAGTATCGCCCTGGTGAAAGACCACCATTCAGAATTGAAACGTTGCTTGAAATGGCTTTTAGCCGTGTTTGGTGACCAGATCTGAATAGCCAGGTATTTCCCCTTATCCCCACCTTCCTCTCCAATACCTTCAGCCTCACAACATTCCCCAATTGGGAATGCCATAGTCTCACTGGCTCCAGACGGTTGGGAGCAGTTTGGGACTCTTGTGCGGTATTCATATAAAAAAAATAATAATATTACATTAATATAATATAAGACCTATATGTATACATGTACATATTTACTTATTAAATACAGTGCTTTTAAACAAAGTAATTATTATCAATTTAAAATATTACTTATCCATCTCTGTAGTAGTAGAAAGTATACTAGGTATGTTATAGCTCCATTTGCTCTGAAAATTTTTGTATATCACTTTGAAAAAACATTTAAAAATATGTAATTTAATAATCCGTTCGAATTGACTGATAAAAGAAAGGGTTGAGAGAAGGTCTAATTCCCGGAATAAGGGGAGTGTAGAACTATTTACTCCGCGTAAATAACATTTATAAAACGGTCACAACTTTAAATTGTTTATTTTGTGTAAGCTTCCTTTAGGAGGGACACTCTGAACCAACTTAATTACGAAGAAAGATAATAAAATGTTAATTAACCGCAGTACACCCGTTTAACTCCAGAACGAAAATATTTCGACTATGTAAACAGGAGGAAAATTCCCATGGAAAACGTGTTTAAATTCGTAAACTTTATGAAATTATCTTCGAACTAAAAATATTTGACATGAATTGTTCTGAACTCGGAGAAAGATAAATACAATAAAGAAGCATTTAATTTATTTTTCGTGATAATAATTCAAGGAACTTGTTTATTTAAACGTAAATTTGAACGCCGCTTATAATTTTAAGGATATGAGAAATTGATTGGTTTCCTGCTCGGCTACAGTTTGTCATAAAACACAGCTTTTTTAGTAAAATTAAAACCTTTATTTATTAAACTACGTGGCGCAGTTAATTGTTTGAAACAGTTTTACCTCCTTGTTCTGTTTGCCCGTTTTATAAACATCAGGAGGCTATTCCGTTTTTTTTTTAAACATTCCCTATCCTTAGGCTTAAGAACCTTTTGCTTAACTGCGGTTTACGGTTCCGGTTCTCTCGAATGACATTCATTAAACATATCAATATTTTCGTAATTTTAATAAGAGAAAAATTTTATATTAAGTAAGTTACCTACTAGGTTATTATTCCGATAATAATGTAATAATAATTATTACGTAGTGATTTTACAGATGCTGAAATTTTCGGCACGGTAAACACAACAATGCACAACGGCAAGTGGCGGCATAGTAATACCAGCATAGATATACCACGGCTGCATATGATACATTAGAAAGTAATTTGTTAGACTTAAATATTTCTATCGTTAAAAATTAATTTGAATTTAATATATATCGTAAAGATACTTATACATCGTTATACATAATACTTCTAATCATCCTTTTGCTAAAACATTATCAGCTTTCCATTCAATGCTTAGTAAATTAGTAAATGTACCTCTATCAAAAATAATTTTAACAAAGAATTAAATATAATTTAACAAAAAGTGTAAGAAAAAAATTATCAAATCTTATACATAAAAACTGATATTAATAAACAGTGGAGAAAATCATTGTTTTAAAATAAAACTACCTAAATTTTATTAATTAAAACAATCCCAAATACTATCTAACCAGCTTTTTATACTAATAATTAATTGAAAAATTATATATTAAATAACAAAGATCTAGATAATATTTTGAATAAATCGCGGGCATATGAATTATGAACTATTTTTATACATTAAAGACTTCTAGAAATTTCAGTATTAGAGTTAAGAAACACCTAAGGTTTTTAAATAATAACAACTCTTCTGAATTTGAAAATCGTATTTTAAAAACCAATCGTGAATTTGATATAAATTTTTTTTTTTAATTTTCATACAAATGCAACCGGCTTAAAATTAGATAAATTAGAAATTTTAGAAATCAGAAAAAGCATTAAGAGTGAATTAAATTTATTAATTAATCGAATATTTTTTTATAATAGCAATTCGTTGAATTTATTTTCATATTAATATTAATAATAAAAATAATTTCTTTTTTAATTTCTAATATAAATTTGTTATTAATTTTTTTATGACATTTTTTTATGAGTATTTTTGATTAATTACTTATCTACTTTAATCAATTTTTGTTTACGTTTATAATTTGTCTATTCTTAAATTATTGTTATAATTTTTATCATTTGTCGGTAGTTGAAATTATTTTTTAGTATTCATATATACCTGATGATAAAATCATGGCTTTCGAAACACGTAGGTATCAATGTTTATTTATAAACTGGTTATTAGTATTATTATTATTAGCTAAGCAGAGTGGTATATCTGTGGGCTAACCTCAATAAAACATGGCGGCTTCAATGTTTTTCATACTAATTTTCAAACGTTATAGCAACTGTTTTACACATTGGATTTCATTCAAACTACTCTCCAAACCTTCCCGGAAGTAAAAAATTTCTACCGGATTCAATCCACTTCATTTCTTCTTCTGCCAGTTTTTTGCCTCACTGCCATACACCAGGATCAGCACTCCAATATGAACTCTAAGGTATCATAGAAAAAATAAATACATAATTTTATAAATGATTTTTAAAATATACATAGTATATTATTAGCTAATAATAATAATATTTATTTTGTAGAATATTTTTTTTAATCTTATTCCAGTTTGTTAAATTTTTTTACAAGACAATTTCACCACGGTGGGATTTTTTAATTTTATTTCGCACATTGGACAATATTGTGGTATAGTGCTCGGTTATATTGGATCTGTAAATGATAGAGCTAGTTTTTTTATTAGATTTACTGAAAATATGGTCAATGTAAGATATGGACTCATTAAATATTCGGGCGGGTTCATTAATCAGGCTTTTGAATCCATAGGAAGCTATTGTCTGTAGATATTCACCTTTTAGTTTGGCCATTTTCCAGTATATTGATATTTATGTCTCCGATAGTAAATTGTTATCAGTGTTTTTGTGGAGGATTAATTCATTCGAAAGAGATTCTAAAAAAGCGTGTTTGTTTTTTTATGAGAGCGATCGGTGTATTGCTAGTATTGTTGTTTCTTTTCCAATTGTAATTTTCGGACAATTTGCATTTTTATATTTACTTCTTTGACATCAGTTTTTAAATCGTCTTTAATGTAGGCAATAACAAAATCATTTTTTGTTTTAATTGATACAGTTGAAAAGGGGATATAATTTTTAATATGTAGGTGTGAGTATTTTTTGTTAACCCAACATTCAATGAGTATAATTATATCGATGTTCAAAAGTTTGTAATTCATCAAAGTTTTTGTTAACGCTACGAACATTCATTTGAAGCAGATTATAATTATTTCTCAGAGACTCTAGTTTGCCTGGTATATTATTAATTATTGTTTCATCATACCTGATGACCTTCACCGCTGACGGCCTTCATGGTCGAGGGGTAAGGCTCTCGACTACGAATCCGAAGGTCGCGGGTTCAAATTCCGGCGTTCGCAAGTAAATTTTATTTAATTAATTTGTGCCGTTTCACAATTAATTAATTTAAAAATAATATATAGTATATTTGCGCACGTTAATATCACCATTCAGAATTGAAACGGTACTTGAAATGGCTTTTAGCCGTGTTTGGTGACCAGATATGAATAGCCAGGTATTTACCCGCCTTCCTCATCCCCTTCTCCATCCCCACGCCAATATCTTCAGCCTAACAACATTCCCCAATTGGGAATGCCATAGTCTCACTGGCTCCAGACGGTTGGGAGCAGTTGGGACTCTTGTGGGGTTTTCATATAAAAAAAACATATTGTAGCTTATGAATATATGCAATAGAGTAGTTTTGTTAATTTTAGAACATTTTTTTTAATATCCTCCAACTGTCTAATATAAATAAATTTTCATTTGTGATGCTCCTTGTCATTATTCTGCCCTCTTTGTACCGGACAAAGGCATTATATTTTTCTTTAGTAAATTGTTTGCTTTCTAAAGCAGTTCTTTATGATATTGACTTATTTCTTCACCGATGTATATTGTATCTTGGGAAAGTTCTTTAATAGAAGCGTGGTTAATGTTTCTTTTTAAAGCAATAAGGTTATCTCCTGTGATTTTCTCTGAAAAGTGCACCAGCGGCTTAGGAGGAGCATCTTAACATAAAACATGAAACATTAAAGACACCGAAAATTACGAAACCAGTACTTAATGGTCTATCCGGGACCTTGTGCTTTTCGGAGGCTTTTCGGTTTCGTATTAAAATTCGAGAGTTGTTAATTTTATCTTCAATGATTAAACACAATTTCTTATTTGTATTTAATAGAATTCAACGGGTGAAGATATTCTATTTAAATAATCAATATCTACGTACCCACTTAGTTCATTTACGGTAACGGGGAAAACTTATATTCAATGCTTACGGTAATTTACTAATAAAGGTATAGTAAAGGTAAGTAGTGAATACATTATAGAACATTTAAGCTTTAACTGGGTACCTACCGTTAGCATTCAAGGAACGAAATTGGGAGACATAGATTTTGATGATAAGTATCTCTCTGAGAATAAGAATTTACTTCAAAGTGTTGGAATTCGATTGTCTTTTCCAAAGAAACAAAATTAACCAATAAAAGCTTTAAGTAATCTGTATTTACTTATTCTGAATGCCTATAAATTTAATATAAATGCGGGTTTAGTAAATTTTTTATTAATACATTAAACAATTGAATGAACTGTTTGCGGAACAGAGCAAATAATAAATAGAGATGCCCTAACACGCAAGGGGGAGAAGCAAAAAGAGAGGGGCGAGGGGCGAGCTAGCGTCTCGCTAATTTGAGTAAAACAGAGAATAAGTATAATAAAAAAGGTTCGGCATTTAAAGGTTTATATAAATGATTTATAATTTATTTACCACTGTCAAAATCACGCGATACAAACGACGACGCCAGTAAGTTAGACTGGTGCCAAATGGGCGTCACGTGACCTTTTCCTCCAGCCGTCGAAAATATAATTTATAGATAGGCAATCTATTCATTCTTACGTCTGTGGTTTACGGCCAAGCCACAATTGCTGTTTGACGCTTTGAAAGGGCGAAACGGCTGTCACATTTAAAAAATATAAACTGTCCGATCTTTATAACAACGCCGATCTCGTGTTCGAAACCCGGCGCCGGCAAATACATAATTTAAAAATTCATGTATGTTATTTTGTGTACAATAAGGAACTCCAGTGAAAAATGTAATGTTATTAAAAATATACATTCGTATAGATCACCAAATGCAAAAATTTATAAATCGTTATTTAAAGGTGAATAAAAAATTATCTCATCGAAACATCCTGTTATGTTGGTACCATTGAATTTGGAACATCTGACGTCACGTGCGCATTCTGTTTTTGGATTAGTTTAGAAATTTTAATTTTTCGATTTTGTTTTGTTTTGTATTTTAAATACGCATTTAAAAAAAAACATTAACGAAATAAATTAGACTTTTCATAAGTAAATCAATTATCAATACGGATATTATGATAATGTTAATGCTAAATACTATTATTATTCTTTCAGTTCATTTTTTTTAAAAGGTACATAATTTTCTTACTTACGTTTAGTTATGGTTTACTATGAATAGAATATAAAATTATATACGGTAAAGCTCATCCTTGTTTTGACATTTGACATTCTAACCTCAATACTGATCAAAACCGATTGGCCATAGATTTGGAGCATTTTGGCGGGCCTCGAAAAATTGAAACTATGAAAATTATTTTAAATAAGAAAACTAACTTTAGAAAAAAAAACGAAATATACTGGTATTTAAGTTTGAACGTCATTACTGATAAAAAAATCAAAATTTGGACAGGAGTTCCTTATTAAAATTAAATAATTTGTGGTAAATTTGCAGCACGTTCCGTGGGCATTGAGAAGTTGCGTGACATTGTTTTAGTCGTGGTTAGACAGATCTTAATAGTGGAGGTTTTCCTAACCTTTCTCTCTCTCATCTCTTTTCTATCTCAACTCCCTTCAGCCTCAAACTATGTTATTTCACGGTCCTACGGGGCAGTTGGGATATTTGTATGATATTCATGTTAAAATATAATTTTTTTTTCTGTTGTCCATGTTTTGAGAGTTTTGACCAGCCACTAACGTTTACTCAATTTACATATTCGATTATTCTGGTTGTTTAAGTTCGTTTCTTATTCAATATTCAATTCCATCATAAATAATGCATTCAGCATGCGAGATTTGAGATCATTCTTTACTGAAATCACAAAACAGCCACGTCATTGACTTCCCTTCGTTTCTTCAATAGTTACCAATCAATCAGTAGATCTGGTTGATTTTGGACTGGCTGTCATCTCACAACTTTCGCTTCTTTATCCATCACCTCGTCGATTTTTTTAATAGCCGTAAAAACCTTTGCTTTGAAAAGACATCTACTCCCGCCCGGAAGTTAGTTTACGATCCATCATTTTTTTTTATATCTCAACTTTCGGAATGAAATGGGTCTGTTAATATCAGTTTGTATGAAGATTTTTCAAAGGAGTTCTGATAAATTTAATGTCTTCGTATCTACCTGGAATTTCGAATAACCTTGATTTCAAGAGTGTACTGAAGAAAAATTTGATAAGTAGCTTTTAACAAAAATAATAATGATTGGATTACTTTTATAGCGCTGTTTTCGTGAGAAAATATCCCCAAGGGCGCTACACAATAAATGTATTTAATATAAACAAATATATTTGTTTAAACCACTTCAATTTTATATAATGGTCGACCTCTTTTGGTATTACCCTTCCTTCCTTCGTCAGGACTATATTAAAACTTAAAATACCTTTAGAGCACATAAATTACTCATCTTTAACGAATATTTTAAATATTCCAAATTTAAAAAATGGACGGAAAATAGACGACCTACCCCTTTTTACCAAAATTATTAATTTGTATTTCGATTGCTCTGCACTCCTGCATTTAATCAACCTGTACATACTTAAACGAACTACAAGACAAACGTTGGTATTTTACATATGTATATCCCTTTAACACATCCCAAATGAACCACGAAACCGAAAAAACAACAGAAATTAAAAAGATTTCAGTCGCATCTGGGACTCGAACCCAGGACCTCTACCTATCCGGGGTAACCGCTTAACCAACTTAGCTAATGAGACCAGTTCAATTTACGCCATTTACACCGATATCATACTTCATGTTCAAGATTTGTTAATATTATCCTCCATTTTTAAAATTCCCATATTCTTGGCTGCTATCCTTATGATGATTGCAAAGTTAATATTATCTTCTTCAATGATTAAAATGTTACAATGAGGTTTACAAACTTCAATTAGTTATAAAAAATAAATTGAATATTAAATTATATGCATGTATTTGACAAAAATAATGCTCTGGACCAAGTATCAACGAATTATTTCTACCTAGTTTATAAATTATTGGTAAGTACAACTTTTTACATTATTTATTTATTTCTTACTTATGTTAATACTGACTTTGTGGATTTTGTGGATATTGTTTTAATTATGTTTTCTGTCCCTATGTATTTTTGTGTGCTGTTAGCTTTTGTGCAGTTTATTCTTATTTCAAGTGTAATTAACTTTTGTACTCGTATATATTTTCTTTTTTTATGTGTCTTAAAAAAGATGTACTCGTATATAAAAGCCCTCTGGGCGTTTAAATAATAAAAAAACTAATATTCATGTATGTCTGTCATTATTTTTTTTATTAAGTTAGTTTTAATATTGTCCTCAAGAAGGAAGAGTACTTTCAAAACCGGTAAATCATTATATTAAATTGTAGTGGTTAAAACAAATGTATGTGTTTATATTATAATTATGGCTAGCCACAAAGTAAATGCTTTTACAACTAATATTTATTACAAGTGGCTTATAACTAAGATTTATAACTATTAACTTAAGATTTATAACTATTAACAACTAAGACTAATAGCTAGCATATAACTACTGAGCCTTATTAACTAGCGACTAACATCTATGACTTATAGCTAGCGTTATACAACTAAGACTTATAGCTAGCAACTAACTAGTGAGACTTATTAACTAGCGACTAACATCTATGACTTATAGCTATCGTTATACAACTAAGAGTTATAACTGGGGACTTAAAATTGATACATATTAATTACCCAGTCGGTGCTGTCAGTGGTAAAGTATAAAAAAAATTAATATTGGAATAATATTAAAATAGAATTGAAATAAGTAATTAAATTACTTGGACATGAGTGTCTGTCTTTGTGCACTTTGTGCAGATTGTAGTTTGAATGAAGTCGAGTATGTAAAATTGTTTGCAATACCGTTTTAAAATTATTATGAAAAACATTGAACCCGCCATGTTGTATTGAGGATATACCACTCTGGTTAGCCATAGATTGCATATTCAAAAGAAGAAGGTTTTTTTGGGTAAAATATTTTCAAAATGGAAAACACAAGGTGGTACCTACTTAAGAACTTTATTATTTAGATTTTGAAAATTTAAAAAAAAATTAAACTTTAAAATTGATATTTCTTTGTTTATAGATAGTAATAGTCGTCAAAAGATATTAATTTCGCTGTCAAATCAATTATGGCACCCAAACGACAAGCAAGAATTCACACCTTCATAACTTTATTCAAAAAATATCAGCTAGTTTATGATATTTGTCAAAGTAGATTTTCAGAGCGGAATATCCATACTTTTGTAATCGCAGATTTCATATTCCGTACACTAAGAAATTTTATTTATAAAAACAATTGATTTTTATGATTTGAACTATTGAACTATTGCATTGTGTTTTTAATTAATGGTAGAGATAAAGAACATATTTTAGGTTAGTCGGGTATTTATTCACTTAATGCAATGATTGAAAGTAGGTAAAACGTCGCGTAATGTTAATATCCGGGTAAAAGAACACTTAAGATGTCTCAATAATAATGGGTTCTCTGAATTTGCCAACCACCTCTTAGAAACAGACCACACATTCAATAATAATACATCACTGGTTTACTGCATAAAAATAGAATAGGCATTAGACTAGATAACTTAGAAGCGTTAGAAATAAGGAAAGCCAAAAACACTAATAGTACACTCGTTAATAAACAAATAATTTTAAATAAACTCAGATTCTTAAAATTTTCCCAATAAACAAAGTACACTCCCTTCCCGGTCCGCTATCTGCTCCTCTCCCATCCTTGGACTCACCCATTTTTATCAATTTATAGCACATGTGTATCTTACTTTATAGTTTAGTAATATACTGCCCCGAAGAAGCTACGGCAGTAGCGAAACCCAGTCGGCAAAAGTATATAACAAATTAAAGTGATGTAAACAAAGTTATTGTTTTATTTTTAAATTACTATATTTGACATCTCCTAGTATTGTATTTAAAAATGTCAGGTGAAATTTCATAATTTGTAATTCGTAATTCGTATCTGTCTCAGAATTGTATCAGAAACTAGTTAATTTAAAGAGGTAATAAAATGCTATGCAAATACTTTTTTTAACATTCCTCAAAAGTTATTCAACATAAATAGTATTATTTTAATGTTTCAATTTCAATTTTATTTCTTTATTTACTTTAAAATAAGTTCTGTTTCATTAGAATTTATATAAACTTCGTTGAAAATTTCCATTAAAATCATTTCAAAGTTACACAGTTAACATTAAGCATTACCATAAATATGTTTACGGTTCATTTAATTATAATTGTACTCTGGGAAAAAAACTGGTTTAAATAAACAACAGATGATGGTACGGACGTGCGGCAATATTGAATTAATTTCAATAGTAATTGATCACGAATGATGCAAAGCTTCATTTGTGAATCATTTAATGGATAGTTAAGGTAAACCACCCTCCATCAAGAAATTTGAGTACCTTACCATCCCCTTCCCCTTCTCAGATAATCAGTCAACTATTCAGATTGATCAGTATCAAACTATAATTTAGCAAACTGTCAGATACAAACTCCACTTGGTAATGTCTTGGGGCAGAGAATCGTTTGATCACCCCATTGTTCCCAAATTACTTCGAAATACAAACACAAAGTACAACTGCTACAGTGATTTCATCCTTCCTCAACTTGCGTTTGTACAGATTCAGCTGGTAAATAGATTTATTATTTCAAAGTACATGAAACTCAGTCCATAATTCGAGAATTATGAAGTTGAAATTGGTGTTTGTTAGAATAATGAATCATTGAAACTATAGACCTTAACAAAGGCAAATCGTTCCACCTTTTTTATATAAATACCGCACAAGAGTCCCAACTGCTTCCAACCGTCTGGAGCCTGTGAGATTATGGCATCTCCTATTGGGGAATGTTGTAAGGCTGAAGGTATTGGGAAGGGTAAGGAAAGGGTCTAGAGGAAGGTGGGGAAATACGTGGCTATTCAGATCTGGACACCAAACACGGCTAAAAGCCATTTCAAGCAACTTTTTAATTCTGAATGGTGGTCTTTCACCAGGGCTATACTGAAAGATATCTTCCACTGTGGAACGTGCGCAAATATATTATATATAATTTTTAAATTAATTAATTGTGAAACAGCACAAATTAATTACATAAAATTTTCTTGCGCACGCCGGGATTTGAACCCGCGACCTATCACTATAATTAAGATATTGTCAAAAAGATGTCGACACGTGTTAAAAATAATGGCTACAAGTGTTATTTCGACTCTCGACTGCGATGCAAGAGATATTCCAGATGAGATAAGGGATTATTTAATTAAATCTTCGTCGAATAAATTGCGTACAAATTATATCATACATTAATTGCACACCGAAGACAAGTGTAACTTAATTGTGATTTTTTAAAATAATTATTTACATATTTTCAAAATTGGGAACTGTTTGTGACTAGGTTCTCTATTTTCCGGCACTTACTCAAACGAAATATTATGTAATATGCTGGTTTACTAATTGAAATTATGTTTTTTTTATATGCAGCTAATACTTTGTGGTTGTTCATCATAAAAATAAAACAAATTTACTTATTGTTATATCATTTCATTATCAGTATTTTTCCGACTGGTTTCGGAACTACCATTCCTTCTTCAGTGTGTAATATATACTAACTTTACATTATTACAAAATTATAGTCAATACATTAGGTATTTTATTGTATTAAAAAAAGTATTAAGTAAATTTGTTTAATTTTTTTTTTTTACTTAATTTAAAACTATTAATTGGTTTTGTGTTTAATTCGAAGAATTCCATTTCATTTTTAATGTAAATCAATTTCAATATTGTTCATTAATTTCTTTATTATTATTATTTTAAAAGTTGTTTCGGCGGTCAAGAGCATTTTAAACCTATGGTTAGGCCACGATGAAACGACTTATTCATATGATTCTATTTACTCTTACCATATTCAATTTTCATGGTCCCTAAAATGATTTATTACCGGTGGAACCGATTTACTGAGATAAAAATTGTGATAATGTATCCGTTAATTAAGGTACTGCATTAAACGCAATATTTTCTTAATTGATTTATAATGACGTGAAAGCTACTGACTATTGTTATATTGTTTAGGTGTTGTGAAAATACTGAGTAGTGGGGAATAAATAATTTTCGTTACTTATTAATTAATCTTATATTGGGATCATTCCATAGTTTCTAAATGATTTTAAACGCCGACACATCCATTACAATATTAAAAAATAATATTTAAAAAAAATCTGGCAGGGATTAATAATAACCTTATTAAATTTGATTTAAAACGTTTAGCGTATTGTTGTAGGCTCGTCACGAAAATTAAATTCATGAATAATTCATTTACAATTAGGCCTACCAACTTATCATAATGAGAAATAAAAACGTGGGCAAAATTCAATTAGCTTTTGTTCAGTATATTCCACTTTTCCAATGAAGATGCCGTCGGCTGTTTTTTTACAGTATTTTTGGAAAATTACATAATGCAAACATGCATAAAAATTCTTAACTGCCAAGTATATGGACTCCCATTCATACACTGCCCAATTAATTGGATTATTGCTGCATATGTTCAACAATTTTTTAAACTTGTATTTTTATCCGTAAGATAGCTTTACTCATGATGACCTGATTTCATGCACCAATGTCGATAAAAAATTTAAAAGAAATTGTACGAGTTATGGGAATTTTTTACAAGAAAAAATATGACCTCCGATGATTTTTTTATTAAAATCTCTTATATTTTTTTGGACATAATCAAATAATTGTTTTAATGTAATATTCAGAAATATAGAATTACCATGGGAAAAACATAATTTAATTTGTTTGGTTATTGAGGTCCATTTTTACTCTCTGGGCAGTTACGAAACTTTTTATTTGAAAAAAATTCTAAAGCAATTATATGGCAAACGTGTTTTCTTATAATTTTTTTTAAAATTTATTTTAGTTTCGTTTAGAGAAACCGGAACCAATAGAGAAAAGTGATTTCCGAAGGACAACGATCTTACCCCAAATAGATTTCTGATAAAAAAAGAAAAAGGTTATATTTTAATTAAAAAAATAACTACACTTCAATTTCCTTCACAAAAAACAGAAATAAATTTTTAAATAAGTGTGACATAAATAAAGTCACTTTATTGAACACAACTTTAACAAAAGATTTGGTTGTGACATTTGACTCGTCACTTAATGTCAATAAACATATAGATACTACCATATTTCAAAAAGTGCATCACAAATATTAGGATTAACTGTATGAATTACAAATTGTTTTAAAGGTGCAGAATTAATAACAATATTATATAAATCGATTGTGCAAAGTATTTTACACTATTTGGTCTCCTAATTACGAGATTCATAATTGCAGAATCGAATCCATACAAAGAAAATTAACCCGGGTGATTGCATATCGTGAAGGTTTATGTGATCAATTTGGAACGTTTAATGATCGAATTTCGCACCATAAACAACAATCTCTGTCAGTCAGACTTGAACTTTCTGATGTATTCCTTTTGTACAAACTTATGCATGGATCAATTGATACACCAAACATTTTATCACAAATCAACATTACTATTCCAACAAGAAAATCATCAAGGAGGATAAAATACATTTTTTATTAATACATATAATACAAGTACGCGATATTTACCGCGGATATTAAGACATTATAATACTGCTGCTACACTGCTCTAGTAATAAAATACACATTTTAAATGACGCAATTAATCAACTTAAAAAAAAGTTTTACCATTAACATCAAAGTGATAATGTGATGATGCCCTTTATTAAGTAAGAAAACAGTGTACCATCAGCACATATGACAATAAGGAGTTAGTTTATACACCTACCTATAATATGTTTTCGATCTTTAACTTTGTAATTTGCTTTAGTATCATTTTTGCCAGATAATAATTGTTGTTTATTGTACTTATTAGTTATCATTGCTTTTTAAATATTTATGTATATAAGTTTTGGCCATATTGCATGTTTTATGTCCTTAAATAAAATAAAATAAAAAAATAAATTACGAATTAGCAAAGAGAAGGCGTTTTAGTTAGTAAACGTTATCCATCATTCAGTTGGAGTAGTAAAATTCTATCCTAAGAAAAAAATCACAATACGATTCAAGCTGTTGCTTATTTAAAAAAATTCCTTATGGTATATCAGAGTATAACTTCATTGAAATAAGTGATTGAATATCTTTTTTTTTTTTTTTTTTAAATTCAACCGATAAATGTGGTGAAAATTACTGCCTTCCAATCTAATGATTGAAGGCAGTAATTTTTATATATTTGTTATATTATTTTTCATGTTTTTCAACAAGTCTAAAGATATAAAAATCGAAAAAACGGACTAAAATGTACTGGACAGTTAAAGTGGTAAAAATTTATGCTCCATACTGACACACTAAGAGTTAACATAGAATTGAGATACTAAGAGTTAACATAGAAATGCAAACAACGTCTTCTGTAGAATGAAACGCGAATATTTACAGCTTATTTAAAATTCCTAATCCAAACCAAAGCCAACCGAGCGAGAGTATCCAAATGAACATTAAATAAACATATATCACATTGAAATGAAAGTAGCATTCATGGTTATCTTTTATCGTATTATAAATCAAGATTTTTCCATTTGTACATTCGGGAATTTCATCACGAATTTAGCAAAAATCCTTTGTCTCCAAAACGATAAATCCTTTTATTTTCGCGCACTCGCTTACCGGCTAACATAATTATTGTGACTGGCGTGATATAAAGGGATGCGGATCGCTTCACATCAAGGGTGTGATATTTTTATCGTGGAATAATCCGCAGCCTATTAATCCCCCGAAAGAATGGAGATTAAAGAACATCTCCACCCCTGTATCACCCTTGTTTGCAGGAAGTATCTCATTCCCCTCAAAGGGCTTTCTAATTTAAGGGCTTGCTACATCTGGAAATTGAAAGCGCCTGTCATTTCCGATTACAATTTACTTTTGTATACGTCCTCAGTCCGTTCGGCCGACAATCATCCCCACTTCCATCTCTTCTCGTCGCTTGTCTTTGAAGATAATGCGTTTTCAAGTATTTTGTTCCTTCAGCGAATTAGATCCTTACTTTGTAGGTGAAATCAACTTAAATGGCTACGATTATAAACAAAGAAGAATTATTTACGTGAATATCTTGACATCCGATACGAAACAATGCCCTTTGAAAGAATGTTGATGTTTTTTATTGTGTAGTCCTTTTTTTCCATGTGGGACTAGAATTCTAAAAGTTCGTGTGGTACTTAATCTAGATTTTCCTATAAAATAGATAATATACACGTATGTACAGATATTGCATACCGATAAAGAGTTAAAATTTAATAGAACAAGGAAATAAATTGGATAAAACGCTCTTCTGTAGATTTGACTCAATTTAATGTGTTTCATTTCATAAAGCGTTGATATAGAAAAACAAGCAAATGTGGCACCTAAAATATTATATGGAAAATTGATTTGAAAACAGATGAAAAATTTAAGAAAATAAAGTTGTAGTTCGACAGTGGCGTACGAGAAAAGTGTATGCATGGTTGTAGGCAATGGGGTGCAGAGTTTCAAATCAAGGTAGACAGTGTGAAAACAGCGAAGTAATTGAAAAAAAAAAAAACTTTCCACAGACTTGGTAAGTTTTCGAGAATGGCTGAACTGCTGGCTTCAGCCGATGTTGGTATGAATTACCCGCCGATTCGAATATCCAAACAATCACTTCATTTATGCATATTACAAGCCAATTACTGGATACATATAGAAAATCAACAAAATATGATAATAAATTCGTTAGTAATGTTGTACTAATTAACAGATATACCGAATGTACTGCTTGCTACATTTGTGATTTGTACCGATAGGCACGGCCTTTTTCGACAATACATAATTCTTCCCTTGAATGCGCATTGCGCACACATGTACATTTTTGTCTAAAATACATTAAACATTTGAATACGATATGCGTGCCATTTTTTATAATTAGTTGCTGCTTTTGACACGTATAGTAGGGCGGTCGGTGGGGCGCGCGCGGCGCTGTGATTCATAGCTGGAATTTCGCGCGTATTTATATATTTGTGAGTAAGGTAGGGTATGCAGTGCTTTTGTGTCTACCTGCAATGCACGCCCTTGGTTAAAGGTTAGGTTTGTAAAAATCATAACATGACATATAAATAAACGTGTACACAAACATCTAAAGAGGAACGGCTGCCCTGCCTCTTTCATATATAACTTAATTCTGGATTAGGGGCCAAAATACCCATCCAAACTGAATGACATTTTTTTGTTAAAATTAAAGGTTTAGTAAATATCTAGTAAGAATGAGAAGAATTTTATTGATTTTTGTTTTAATTATGAAGGTCATGATAAAAAAACAATTTTCAAAATTTTAGAAGCAACTTTGAAAATTATTTACGGGTTTATTGTATTTAAAAAAAATAGCATACATGCTATATAAATATGATTAGGTAAATAAAAAAACAAAAATAAAACATAAAAAAAAAACTTTTTTCGGGATGATATTTTAAATTATGTTCGACAAATTTGTGTTCCAACGTAAATAGGTCGTTTTTAATTTAATTTAAAGACCACCATAATGCTTACTTTAACATATTTTTTAGGTTTTTGTATTTTACATTTCATTACCTTTTCAAAGTAGATGGGATAAAACTTTATTTTTACATTACCGTTAAATAATTGTTAAGGTGCCTCTAAAATCGCGAAAAATCAATTCCTTTAATGGCCGATATTTCATAATGTAAAACAAAAATAAACAAATTAATTCTAATCAGTAATAGATATTTACTATACTTTTTGATGAAAAAAATATCATTAGGTTTAGGTGAGTATTTTGGTCTCAAATCCAAAATTAAGTTTTGTATAAAACAGGCCGCGCTGCCGTTTCTTTAAACTTCTTAATCGGTGGATTGTATCGTCATATCAATGCACCTATGTAGTATCGTTTTTCTTTGTATTTTTAGAAAAAGTTCAGAGTTGTTTCTTCGGGATGCTGAGAATATAAAATTTGCCACTAGTTGGATAGCATCCGTTATCTTTTCATACAGTAAAGATGCGCTCCGAGAAACCGGAAAGGTGGAAATTTTTCAGCTACATATTATTATGTTCTGAAGGTGCACTTGTCTGAATTCGTATAGTGAAGAATTTCTCAGATCACAGGTGCACATTATGTCTGTACGACGAGTGTCGCTGCATCTATAGAAGTATGATGAGGTTCACACTTTACAAGGAAGAAAAACTGCAGTCTGTATGAATCACAATGAAGTGCATATTTTTTTATTATTCAAAGATTCAGAGCTAGTTTTCTGTTTCACATGAAACTTGGATAAGTTTATTTAACAAATTTAAGATACGTTAGTTTAGATTTGTTTGGAGACTAAGTTAGGCTATGTGGGGTGGTTTGGGTGCGGGTTGAAACAAATGTAAATAGGTTTAAATGTAGGTATACAGGAGGGATGGTCAGAACGTCGATCGCAAAGGTATTTTTAGTCGATAGCGGATCTATATATTGCACTATTTCTTGTTCAAACAAGTCAAAACCATTCGACGTTCATCTCATAAAATCCGTGAGTTCCGTCCTCTTCTCATTTTTACTAGTGGAATACATAAATATATTATTTTAATGATTTTTTCCTCATTTTTTTAAATATAGAGTACGCCAATCCAAGAATACCACCATTGCTGCCACGGCTGCATGGGTGACGTCTCCCTTGATGGCCCTTTGGAGACGGAAGACCGTCAAATATCCACCATAAACTTGTTCATTTTTTTTTCTCTTAGAGAATGAACTTATTTTGCATATTTTACCAAGTAATCTTACGCTAGATTTTTCCATTTTTTATTCTTTTATTTTATATACCTATTGTCATTTATATGTTTGTATTACTATCACGTATGTAACGTATTGCATTGCACTACCCCTGCATACCTTCTGGAATAAAGAACTGTTATAATTATTGTAATAAAATATCTGTTTAAAAACATATATTCATATTCCAAATGTTAATGGGTGTTTATTGTTATCTCATGATTTCGACTGTAAATAGGTAAAACCCTTTAAGATATAGATTGAAATCTTTACATGAGATAAAAAAACGAATATTTTACAATTTTAAATCAAATCAACTAATCTTTCAGTCCCTTTCTTAATATTTTTCCAATAAATCGCTCTGTTCTTACCGGAAATCCTACAATTACCCCTACCCATTTGCTTACCCCCCACTCCAACACCTAAAATGTATATGTCTTGTCAATATTCTATATCATTCTCGTTATAATATTCTCCTGATGAAGGAAGGGTGCTTCCGAAACCGGTAGAGTTTTAATAAAATAAAAGTGGTCTACAACAAATTTATGTGTTTTTTATGGTAGAATATTTTACTATTCGTAAAATTAATTTTAAATTTTGTTTTTATATATGAGTGAACTTTTTTGTTCTGAAGTGAGTAAAATGTTGCATTTCTATTAATAATATGAGAAGTGAGGTTTGACTTATTTCACCAACGATTAAAAAATAGAAGTTTTACAGTGATATGGTTTTTAGTATGAAAAATAATCTTTTTGAGATAAAATCATTTAAGTATACTTACATCTGACACCACTTGAGGTGATTTTTCACAAAAACGGCGCTATACAAATCATACAATTATTACTATTATTATTATTCACTTAAAAGTTACAAAAAAAAGTGACTTGAGGGGTTTTATCTATTTATGACACTTTTTTATCAACTAGTCACTCCTAGAAGAAAAATTATGCCAACCCCTAGAGGCCTATTCTGGTGGTTTTTAAGTAATATCCCTTATTATTTTCCTTAAATAACAGCTGCCAGCTGCCAGACATTCATTGAAAATATCAATATTTGAGTAGTTTTAACAAGGGAAAAACTCAATATTAAGTATGTTGCTAACTACGTTACGTATGTGTTGTTAAAAAACAAGGCACAATGGTAATAGACGGCATAGATATACCACCATTTTTTTATATTTTTTTTATATGAATACCCCACAAAAGTCCCAACTGCTCCCAACCGTCTGGAGCCAGTGAGACTATGGCATCCCCAATTGGGGTATGTTGTGTGGCTGCAGGTATTGGAGAGGGGAAAGAGAAGGGGAAAAGGAAGGCGGGAAAATACCTGGCTATTCAGATCTAGTCACCAAAGATGGCTATAGGCCATTTCAAGCAACGTTTCAATTCTGAATGGTGATATTTCACCAGGGCGATACTGAGAGTATATTCCACTCTGGAATGTGCGCAAACATACTACATATTAATTTTAAATGAATCAATTGTGGAACAGCACAAATTAATTAAATAAAATTTACTTGCGCACGCCGGGATTTGAACCCGCGACCTTCGGATTCGTAGTCGAGAGCTTTACGATATGAAACGGCGGAAAATGTCACTTTTAGAAATAGTGACAGAATAAAAAAGTCATTACTATGAAGTAGGTACCTTTTTACAAATATGTAATAGGAATACTCCCTTTAAAAGGCGTACTTAATTTAGTTATATCTAGCTCGCCCCTTGCTTCCTTCATTTGTTATCTTTCCCTTGCGTACTAGGGCACCTCTATGTATTATTTGCTCTGTGCACACGACGCTCTACAACTACTTTACATAAAGCAGTCTCCACTTTTCGTAGCTACCAAGTTAATAATAAAATATAAGCAAGGGCCCAAGTTGCCTTTACTGGCAGAGATAACAATAAAGATTATATTGACTTAAACATTTGTTGAACTCTCCCTAGTATGCACGGCCGTCATAGAGTATTTGCGTGGTGGTGCGTGGACTAGGGTAACCAAGTAACTACGCTGGAAATTTTTAGATACATTTTTTTCATATTTTTTCAACTCCCCAAATACGAGTACGACTGTGAGATACAATTTTTTTCAGATTTGACTTGATGAAAAGCCACGAAAATTATTCAGATTTTTTTTATTAAATTTTTATAAATGTTGTAATTTAATTTAAAAAATGGTTTACTTGTAAAAAGTACTGCTAGGTAATCATTATTCCGTATGCATTATCAAACTGTGATGAAGACACTTTTACTTACCTATGTGTTACTTATCTACGTACATTGTTTTTGTAAAAGTACTTGTAATAAAACTCTTAAAATGTTTTCAATTATGTTACGAATTCCCTTATTAATTTCTGAATAAATTGACGGCTATTGTAATGATAATAATATTATTAATAATAATAATAATAATAATCGGATGACTTGTGTAGCGCTGTTTTTGTGAAAAATCACCTCAAGGCCGCTATACAAATATTACTTCCTATTCTTTATCTAATTATGTCCAAACATATACAGAAAAACATGGTTACCTGGCAGGTCGCTTCAGATGAACACAGTTTTATTAGAAAATTTATGTACAGAAATGATAGTTTTACAGTTGCTATTTTATCCTCCTTAATGTAATGGTTATTACACTGTAAAGTTTCCCCGCTTAAGTGTTATAATGTTGTATTGTTTAAATTTGACCAAAGATCATTAAGATGGTTTCAAATAATATAACATTTCAACCCTTGAGTAGGTAAACTTTACAGCGTAATAACAATCATTAAAATTAGAGCGTTGGTGATGAAAATGAAAACGTATTAAGAGTTTCATTATTAGTACATATATAAAAATAACTTAAATGAATCATCTGTAAGTGTCTTCACCATACTTTGATAATGCTTTCGAAAGGAGAAACAGCTGCCAAATTTAATTAATTAATTTATTTATAATATATACTGCACAGCACGTGCCATTAACATAAATAAAGGTAGGAAAAATGTAAATACAAAAAAAAAAAAGTATAAAAATTAATATAGTACGTAAAAAAAAGTGTAAACTATTCAAAAATATAATGTGTAAATAGAATAAAGTATAAAAACGTATAGAGCATAAAAAGCATAAAAAAGTATAAAATAAATATATCTTTTTAACTAACTAACTAACCATGACGCACGCCGTTTCTCCGCAGGGGTAGGAAGAAAGGAAGGACCGCCAAACAATTCGATCTTGGAATACACTTCTTGCTTCATTAACATTCATACATCGTATCATTCATTCTCTACTAATCTTCCGACTTCTGACATGGCCCGACTCAAGTGTTCGATTCCCTTGATCGTGCTTTGTCTTTCTTGGGCGTCCCCGACTTCTTAATCTATTCACATTCTCGTCATATATTCTCCTTACACTCCTCTCTTCATTCATTTGCTCTACATGCCCCAACCATGTATCAATATTTTTTTTACACGATCATACATGGTTTTACCACACATTCGCCTGAGAGATCTCATTCTTACAGGATTCAGTTTAATTTCATCCTTCATCTGCCAGTTCCATGCCTTACTGCCATACATCAGTGCAAATATAAACTGTAAATATTTATAAAAACATTAAGACTGACAACTTGTAAAAATATAGATTATAAAAACTTCCAAAAATATGCAGTATAAAAACTTGTAAGAATATAAACTATAAAAACGTGTAAAAATATATGGATGAATACCAATGATAATTATATAGCAAAACTTTTTTCCAGCTAAGCCGTTTTTAAAAATAAATAATTGAAGTCATTATAAAAAATTATGAAACGGAGTTCGACAAATTATTGAACACAATAAATATTCAGGAATAACTTGACACTGTGCAACGCTGTGCGCAAAGGTGTGTCCATTCTACCACCATTCCAATGGAAAGTGCTATGAGTACTTGATGTCAATGATTTCTTTGGCAATGGAGCACAATTGGAAGATATGGTAACTTGTTCCAAACACATGTACATGGTTGATAAGTATCGGAAGAGACCGCATTGTCTTTTCGGCAATTTCTTAAGATTGGTACTGAAAAAATCAGCTGTCAATTTTTATATGTTGTGACAGTTACCACGTGGATCGCCAGTGTGACGTAGGGCGCCAGTGTGAGGGCCCAGACGGGGGAGATCAGATAAGAAAAAGGAATTTATGGTCACCTGGAGGCCAGTCGTTGGGACGGCAGACTCTCAGTTCTCCTCGGATAGCTCAGTAGTGTAGAGTAGTGACTCTCAGGATCGTGGATCGGCTTTTTGCCTCATATCTGGCCAATGGAAATAAGGGGCTCTCATACCATTCAAATGAAAGAGTCCAGTTCTCAGTACAGGGTTTATTTAGAGAGGGAAAACATTATACGAGTATTTACATCAGAACATATGATCGATTTAACCTAAAAACACATCCTAACTATTGTATACTGAATCTCTCTCTCTCTCGGGAACTAAATCGGGCGTTTACGGTAGGGAAATAATTATATCAGCACAGTTAATAAGGGGTTAGATACAGCTTACATGGTTAATGGTGTCGACGTTCACGTTCTCCTATCGTAGGTGCGTAATGCAGGGGCCCACATAAACTCACGCGGCTAGCATTTAATAGGTAACCTGGAGTTTAACACTGGTTATCGACATTACTTGATGGATTGCTATGTCCAGCGGTGTCTCACAAGGACAAGAAGTTTACAGTCCAAATGCGAGGTAAACGTGATGACGCCTAAGCCACGCGCAGGCGGCCATTGCCAAAAGCAATTCGACCTGCCGTTTACACTCACAACCTATCGGTACCAATTCCGGTTTTGTTCTGGCGAGACGAGCGGCGCGCTGACGGGGGAAAGTTTCGCCCGGTGGTGGAACCCGGAACCAGAACCATAATAATCCTCGCGTATTAATGAGGGTCTAGAATACATCTAAATTATAGTGAATTCGTTACGTAACAATGTATTAATTCTTAAATGATTGGTCTTATCAGGGTTCATTTGTACCTCTTCATAATTTTTTTTTTACGTATCACCTCTACAGATTTTCCACCAAAGGTATAACACGTTTATAAAAAATAAACGGCCTCTCTTTAGTAACTGAATTTGAAATGTCTCATCTCTACTCCATTTATTGATAGTTTTCGTAGTTTCCCCGTAAATATTTCCTAGTACATGGGATAATATAATATTCCACCAAGAGTCAGTCATTTTTGACGCTTGTGAGATTATTATTTCTATGTTCTATTATTATTTATTATTTATAAGTTCCCGATGGTTATCTCCGTCACCGACAGCATAGACTGTTGTGTCTCCCGGCCTGCCAATGGTCATGCCGGTTGGGAGGGCAATCTTGCTGTTAAATAGAATCACTTCGGATATCGACATATTCAGCATCGATGAAGCTGTGTTTAAACATAAAGCTTTGTTGCTACTTGTATAATACCAGTATGTGTTGTATGCAATTTATTGAGATTATTTATTTTTACCTTCTTTCTTTAAATTTTTTATTATTTTTTGGAAGTAATCATTTTGGATGTTGTACATTCTGTCTTTTCGAATAATATCTTTAAAAATGCCTTAAAATGTAAATTTTGTAAAATTTTTAAAAGGAATAAATAATTGAATTGAAATTATTCCAAAAGAGTCTTCTTTACTGTAATTATCAAGAAATGAATGAAATACACTTTAAAAAAGGGTGTATTTTATAAAGAAGTCACTTAAAGAAATAGGTCAACCTGTGCTAGAGTCACCCTCGGCCATTTGGCTATTTATTTTATTGCAGAATAGATTGCGGAAGAAAGTACCAGGGGAATCGAGAGGAATGACTGTTTAATATGGCCATAGAATATACAGCTACAAGAATCACGCTTCCCTAATACAGCCATTCATGTGCCATATTACATGTATCACACACACAACTCTCTAGTCTGTATGTAACATATATGTACTATGTATCAAACATATAACTATGTATCCCGTATCTTAGAATGCCGAGGATACGAACGGGGAGACAAATAAAAACTTGCCATAAATGTTGGGCGAATAAAGAATGGATTCATCTCAGGGTTTTGTATGGGAAAAGTTGAATTTTATTAGCTTTCGTATTGCTTCGAGACGTGCGTATGCGTGTGTGTAGTGGGTGTAATTTGTGAGGCTCTATGCGAGGCGATGGCGACGGGGTATTTCATTTGAGTAGCAGATAGGCCAAATCAAAAATGAACCTGTCAAATGAAAACTTTTTCTTGTAAAGGCGTTCGTGCGTTTTATAGCAAGCACGCCCACCAATTTAACAAAATGAAATGCAAAAAGTACCTATGCAATTGAATAAATATTCAATTTTTAAGACCGTTAATTTTTCGTTTCATTATCACTATTAGATACGAAAAGACTATAATAGCATGATTGCATCGGTTACGGTTCAACTTGAATATCCTAATAGTTGATTTGCACATATATAATATGCATCCTAATAAAACCTACCCAATTTGTAAACCATCGACTTTACTCGCATCATTGTCCGCTGTGATTTCGTTTACTACGCATTAACTCGCACCCGCAACCCGCAACCCGCTGCAATATTAGTATTGTGTTTTGTAACCGTCATGATATATTGTGTGATCCCGCTGCAGATGAATATCGTCTGTGTTTTTTTTTATGTTGAACTATTATTTATTATTTATGTGCTTAAATGCATCGACACCCAAAAAGAGGCTTGTGGAGATATAAAGATCAGGGGTAAGTCTTTGCATCCCATCTTACCTTTCCAATTTTACCCTTGCATATTTGAGCGAGTCAATTATAATTATTTATGTTTCGATTACGATAATTTATAAACCAGCGCACCAATAGCATGCATCCTCAACAATTATTAACTAGATACGTGTCTAGAGCATAAGTAGTGTGTGTTTTATATATTCGTCTTTGTCGCAAATTATATGGAATTGCACTTGATATTATTACTGAATTTGTTTATATTAAATTAAATATTTAGCTGTTGTATTTCGTATCTTTTCTATCTATGTACCTGTTGTGATGTTATTTGCACCTTTGTCACTATTGTAGTTTGAATTCTACAACAAAATATGTGAAAGCCCATATAGGGCGTGTACGGTGAACATACAGTTTTATGTTATTGACCAATTAGCTGGTGCTATTTACAACTAATAATATTTCTTTAAAGATGCTTAGTTTCCTTTGCGAAACTTTAATGGATTTTAAATTTTTAATTCGTATGAGAAAGGTCTATATTACATTAGTGGAGCATAATTCACCTTTTTGTTTCCTACCCCCTCCGTCTCCGCCGAAATTCCATCGTATACCCTCCATTACTCGGCAAGTGCCGCTAGCACATAAAACACAGTTTACAATTCTTTGAAATAAAAATAAATAAAAGCCCTAAATTAGCAATAGGCAGCCCGCTCACTTGGTAGAGAAGATTATCTCCACATTTATGCACCTCTAACCACAGTTGACACAGGAAGAGGGAGAAATGTTCCCTGGCACTGCACAACATTTTTTTGCAATACAATATGATATATATTTGGTTCCTTTTGTATAAACTACACTCTAACAACATGGAATGGATTCGGCACAGTTTTCTTAGATATTAAAATTTTAAGCTCACAATTTTGTTTTGTTTTCAATATATATATATTTTTTACTTTTGCTTTGAATTAAAGCTAAGATATTATTAATTATTCTTATATTTTCCGGTAATTTACAAAAAATTTTTATTCCTATGTATTTGTTATTTGGTTGACTTAAAGTTTTTTGTACATATTAGAATCGATAACATGTGTTTTCGCCTGAAATCTTTAGTGTTTTTGAATGGTTCAGTTTTATTTAAAACTAACTGAAGTACAAGGGGTTGCCCAAGAATATTAATAGTTTGGAATAAAGTTTTATAATCCCTAACCCTACCCCTACTCCTATCCCTACTCATACCCCTACTACTACTCTTACTCCTTACCCAGGATTATTCCTCTTATTTTGAACGCCCGCCCGGGACCTTCTTCTTTAAATAAAAAAGAAGAAGAAGATGGAAATCTTCTTTTCATATTTGTAAAATTGCGTGATATAGGAATAGAGTAATTCAATTCCTTACATTGAATTTTTTGAACATTAGTTCTGTAGGATATAAAATGTTTTGTTAAAGATTATTTTAATAATTAGTTTTTGGGCAATGTAAAGTGATTATGGATGAGTTTGTATGAGATTTTATCGGAACATAACATTACTACAACTAGATTTTTGTTAGATTTTAATATTAAAGACAATTTGCAGGATGTTTGCAATATCAGAAGCCGGTCGTATTATCTATCTAGTAGATTCTATGGTATTTGCTTCAACTGTTTAAACTCATCTTCATGAATAATATCATTCAAATTTATCATCTGTTCGATTATTCAAACAAACAATTCACTTCGCAAAGGCCAAAGTTTCTGATCTTGATTTCATGTAGTGCCAACCAATTATATCTTATATTCTCATACTCTCCAAGGACAGGGAAGCCCGCTTTCTGTACAGAATGTTTATTGTGGTCCTTTCGTGCGCACTGCGACAGATTAGCAGAGCATTTTCAAGTTAATTTTCCAGTTATTAACAAACATATAATGTCTTTCAAAAATTAGACGCAGTGGTAGATACACTCTGATGTTTGAATACGGTAGTTTTCATTTGATTTAAATAAAATGCTGTATTTAATCAATGAAGATAATATTAACAAATTTCAATCCTTGGCTCTGTGCAGAAACGGGCGATCCGTTTGATGTATTTCCTTATCTTAAAAAACGAATTGCAATCTTTGGAGCACAGACGTCAGGTGGGAATACTGTCCTTGTTCTATCGGAATTTTAATGGAAGATGCTCTGAGCTAGCGTCATGGATCCTTTCAGCATCGATGCATTGTCGGAAAATACGTCAAACGCGCGCCCAACACTAGAAACGGTTGAGATTTGTCATATGAGAACCAGTCGCTTCTACAACTCGTTCTTGTGTTCAACAGCTCGGCTGTGGAATGAGCTGCCAGCCTCTGTGTTTCCTCCCTCCTACAACATGGGTATCTTCAAGACCCAGGTTTACTCCTTCCTATCCTCTAAAAGACCCTCCACACACAGCATCCTTAAAGATGATATAGGCCTCGAGTGAAATTATTTCCGTAGCGGCCTATTGCGTGGAGTTACTTTAAAAAAAAACTGAAAATGCGAAACAGAAAAAGACGCAGAAAATTAAAAGTTATCGGTCGCATCATCGGAACAAATTACCACAATGCAAATGAAATTAAAAATATTCTGGCATTAATTTATGTAACACTACGAAAAATGTAATATTTAAAAAAAAAAATTAAAAGTTTGTCATGGCTCGTTGCATGGTTAATATTGCCATGATGAGAGCTTATCCTCTGATTGCGCCATAAGAGCGGAGTTATATTTCAAAACGTTCGATTTTGACTCGCGTTCTCCCACGCCCCGCTCAGCGGTGGGGTCTATTATCGCGTGAAACGCATTTGTGAAGCTCGGAGTTAATTTGTTTTCTAAACGTTTCGAACATTACGCGGACTATGTTAAACCAAAACCACCTAAATGTCAGGACCCGAAAACTGAATCAAATTAGCTGCGTAATTTCCATGATATACTAAAAAAAATTGTCTTTTCATTTTCTTAAAATATTTTATTTTAAAAATTATTTTAAACGTTTTATCACATCAAAATTAAACGCATAAAATAATTGAGGAGGTTCTCATAGAAGTAAAGACCCTGACTTGATTCGGCATACCAGCCTTGAGATTTAGGTGGTTTTGATGTACTCGTATGTACCAATCGATAATATATTTTTAAAAATAGAACGGATACACCCCTGAGTTAGTATACAATCAAGTAGGTACCTGCCCATGTTTTTTTAATTAAAAATAACTTAAGTACCTACTGAATATATATTTATTAAATTCTATATTAGAAGTCAGCCAATTTTTAAAAGTTGAACGGGGTAAACAATTAAACAAAAAAAGAACGCTTTTTCAAAAACGCAGCGGACATTTTGCTATAATAATACCGATTTTCTTATTTGATTTTGGAATCCATTTTTCAGAATATGTTTTATAATGATAAATTAATTATGAATAGCCATTTTAAAAAATATATTTTTACTGCGCTGTTTTCGTGAAAATAAAACCTGAGGAGTGGGTGGTTGGGTTAAGTTAGGCTATTTGGCTATTTTATTTTAGTTTATAGTGACCTCAAGGGTACTTATATTTGGATGGGTTAGGTTGGGCTGGGCTAGGTTTAGTTTCGTTGGGTTAGAATAGGTTAGATTCGGTCGGGATGTATAGTGAAAATATTAAATTGTAGGTGTCAGATTACGTTTTAAATTATGGAATAAGTAGAAAATTTTATTCAAGTATTAATTTGCAAACATAAAATTATGAATAAATGAATTAAATAATAATGAATCCAGAAAGTGAAAACCAATCGTTTGAAGAAATTATAAAATTATGAACTTATGTTTCGGAATAATAATATAATTTGATCACCTCCATTGGGTGCCACGGGCAAAGAGCTAGTTTGAGCAATTTAGTACCACTTCGCAGTAAATAATATACACGTATCTGTAGTTACGTATGCGGGCTGTAGGAAAGTAAATCACTAATCAACTTCTCGGTGGTTGGAGGGGAGACTTAATTATTATTATAATTATTAGAATATTGTTATACGGGGTGAAAATTTATGGTAGTAATTAATTTCGTTTTGCCTATCTTCTGTGTTTCCCAATAATTATTTTATGTACACGCACATCAATTCCGGCACCCCCCTCTCCTCCTCCAGCTCCTCAGGGAAAACGTGCGGTTATCTCAAGTGCCAACGCAAATTATTGGCATATTTACTAACTAACCGACAATCATGCCATGTCATCATATTCTTAAACTTGTTTCTTATAATAATAACATATAATGCCAAGATAATTTTATCTGGCACCGTTTTAGTGAAAAATTATCTCAAGGACAATGACATTACATACTAATGACAAGTTATTCTCTAAAAAAATTCACACAAAATGTGGAACAAGAAACAAACACTCTAACGTTTACAGTAAATTCTTAATTCAAATATCGTTTTTGTATGACAAAGACGGACATTTAAAAGATATGTCTGTTGAACGCCGTGGATGTGGGTCCGTGCGTCATCGTTTTTGTAATTTAAAGTTGCGTCGAATATCACGAATGAGATGACACTACGCCTACTCGCTTACACTATGATAGGACCCACTAAGAAACGACCTACTGCTAGAAGGTTGTCTTTCTTTTTCTCCTGTGATACTATGTTCGCTATAACTAAATTATTATACAAATCTTAGAAAAACGTGTTATTTTGATGTCTTGTACATACCTATATTATATATATATATATATATATATATATTGTGGCACGTTTTAGAGTGGTTGATACTCTTGGTATCACCACTCATAATCAAAACTGAAATGACAGTTATATCTCGAACTTCCTCTTTACATCTCTGACTTCTCCCTTCTTACTAGTACCAAGTACCCTATATGAAAATACGCGCGCTTCTGACATTTTCCACACAGTGAGATCGCAACATGCCACACTAGCGCCTCTAGTGGCCTGGGATGTACAAGATTTTTGTGAAGTGTATTCTTAATAAATTATAGAAAACGAAAATTAATTAAAATAAATATTAGATAACTTACATATGATATTGCTGCTTTTTTCTTCACACATGAATAAATATTAAATTATCTATTATATTTGTGCTAATAGTTATAAGTCTCGCCGCTCTCCGGTTGCGCTTGGTTTGATGGTTTAATTAAATGATAATATAAAAGTACCTATCTATTTACGAAATCCCCTAGTAATCAGGGACATTTGACTGATTTGATCAAAGCATTCATTTAGAACTCTAGCGTACATTTCCAAAACTTCAAGCAAAATTTAAGTTAAGTCTTAAATAGAATTCTGACAAATATTGGTGCCATTTGAAAACAAGTAACTTATTCTGAAACCATTTTCATTTGCAAATTCCGATACAGAAATATTATAATTTCTTCAAACGATTGGTGTTCACTTTGTGACGTCATTTTTAATAAATAATTTTAAAACACATATCAAATATTTATTGATATCTGCGTATATTAATAAAGTGGTGAATACAGAGTATATTTTATAAATCATTTATTTGGAATATTAGTCTATAAATGAATTGAAAGTTACTTTATAATCACTACTTTATTAATATATACATATCAACGTTTTCTGTACATCCCCGCTGAGGAAAGCTTCGCTTTCGAAACATGTTGATATGTATATATTAATAAATTGGTGATTACAAAGAAATTTTCAATGCGTTTATTAATAATGACGCTACAAAGTGAATACCAATATTTTGAAGAAATTATAAATATAGGTCTATTAATTACAATATTTCAAACGAGTTTTTCTCAGAACGTGTACAAACCAATTCAACAATGTCCAAGTAACAACTTTTTCGAATTGAAATCAATCCGCTCAAAAGTATTCTTTCAAGTAGAAATAGTTCCAACGTCTTTGAGAAATAATTCGGGACAACGGTAGCAATTTTAGAAGTTTCTTAGCTGTTTTGGACTCTCAGAAGAACGAGACAAGACACAGGACAAAGGATCCTTTTCACAAACTGATTGTTACAGCCTTAAAGTGGCTCTCGGAGAAAGGCTACATTTTGTTAACTTGGCGCAAATAATCAGGAATGAACGTTACAAGTTCTGAAGCGGCAAAGACCCCACAAATCATTTGGTGGTGTAACTCACTGATACGAGTAATAAAGTTCACTTCCTGTTCAGGCATCATTAACATTGTCTGATCATTTATTTACTCGGTCTTTCTCGCCCGTGATCTTTCATTGTAAGTTGGTTCATTAAAACATAAATTGGAATAGGCCATTGTGCCTGAAAATAAGTATTTACAATTCTTATTATCGAGACATTATTTGAACAGTATTTTTCTGTTTTTCATTGGAATGAATTTACATCAATTTAATCAAAGTTACATTTAATTCTCGTATTATACGATTACTTTCAGAAAAACACTTAACTTAGGAATCCAATATTATTTTTCCAGACAAACTTGTGTAAGTAGGCGTGAAATTATTTTATTCAGTAATATTTGAGGGTTTCTTCGGATTTGATTAAATTAATACGAATTTTAGAATTAACGCGTCGTGAATTTGAATTATTTTCACCAAAAATATTATTTAAGCTTCGCACAAAATTATCGAAATTCTTCCCACTTTGAGAGAATGATAGATCTATCAGATTTTACTTCATCGTGGGGAAAATTTATATCGGTGTTAAGTTTTTGCTTCATTATGAATAAGTTAACTAACAAAATTTTCTGTCTCAACTGTAAAACGACAAGAAATTTTCAAGGTTATTTAGCTTGGAAGTTTAAAGTAGCTTACTTTGTTTTGAAACATTGCGTAAAATCAAAAATATAACTATAACTTTGTAAACAACAACTTTTTTGAAACGCTTAAAGCCCCGGCTTACCAGGCATTACATTAGTGCCGTATTAGACATGCCCGAAGGTGGCAAGGTTATACAGAAACTAGTTGGATTTAAGAGGAACGGCTGAGCGGCCTGTTTCATACAAAACATAATTTAGGATTTGAGGCCAAAATACTCACCTAAACCAAATGATCTTTTTTTTTCATCAAAAAGTATGGTAAATATCTAGTACGGATTAGAAGTAATTTATTTATTTTTGTTTTACATTATGAAATATAGGCCATTAAAGAAATTGATTTTTTGCGATTTTAGAGGAACCTTTAACAATTATTTGGCGGCTAACGGTGATTTAAAAAAAGATTTTCTCCATCTACTTTGAAAATATAATGAAATATATAAAATTTAAAAAAAAATGTTAAAATAAGCATTATGGTGGACTTTAAATTAATGATAATTTTTTTTTAGCATGCAGTTATGAATTCTTGTTTGTCGTTTAGGTGTCATTATTGATTTGACAGCCTAGAAAATAATGCCTTCTGATAACTTTTACTATCTTTAAACAAAGAAAATTTCCTTTCTTCACACAAATCTATTTTTATAAATATATCTAAATAATAGAGTTCTTAAGTCGGTACCTATTTGTGTTTTTGATTTAATAAATATTCTACCCACACAAACCTTCTTATTTTGAAAATGTAATATATGGCTGACCAGCGTGGTATATTTTTGGGCTAACCTCAATACGGCATGGTGGGTTCAATGTTTTTCATACTCATTTTATAATGTTATAGCAACAGTTTTACATATTGGATTTCATTGAAACTAGTCTTTAAACCTTTCTGGCACTGATACAAATCAACTATGTTATTTTCAGCTAAATCGGTCGAGTAATTTTTGAAAAAATCGAAGACAGACACACATACAAAAAATCATTTACTCATGGAAATGAGTGTACGTGTAAGACTGATTGGATTACCTGGTTGATTTAATAAATGCAGTCCACTTTCTATCTAAATTATAAAATACCAGAAGGACGCAGTACAACGACACATTGAATGAACGGCACTATGAAGCGAATGTGTAGAGGCCCGGGTCTGCAACGGCGAGCTGAACCGCGGGCGGACAAGCTGGTGATAGCAGTTCTCAGAAATAGGTTTCAATTAGGAACCGCCACAGATGCTTCTATTATCATCATCACAGTCTCTCATTAGTCTACAGTTGAGGTTATCCACCACTTTCCCACCCCGGTATAAGTAACTTATGGTTACTCCTTCAGGGTGCACCTCAAGGACTCTAATTTTTTGGTTCAACGAAGCTAAGGTTATAAATGATTCTAAACCCTCAAGTGTCCCTACATAGCATTAGCTTAGAAGGAGGTTAGTAAAATTCCACAGCCCAGAATGGTTAGTACATACATACGGTCGACAAAAGTGGCTCTAGTAATAATGGTGGCTCTGCTCTACTCGTCCGTAGATGAACATGGTGAGACGCGGAGAAATACTAACATAAAACAGTAAAAGGGAGAAACTAAATAGATTAAGTGAGAATACTTGGGACGAGCCGTTGCCAGGACACCAGGGCAGTCCCTCTGAAGCAGTGCTAGGTGGATTCTTGTTCCCGCCACCCTTCCCATGAGACATTGCGCCAGTCGTCAAGATTATCCCTTAAGAAAAGTGTAATTGGGGAGGGGATAAAAAATAAAAAAAATACCCTGAGACCCTGGGGATATGGAGGGGTCCAGGCAGCCGGGAGCGTGCCACTGAGTCGGGAGACGTAAAGGCCGTCACCACCAAGCTTGCTCCATCGGGAAGTACACAGGGGATCCGGCTAGGGCAAGTCAAAAGTAGATGACTGCTTCGGGTTGCAGGGATGGGGTTAATTTTCCACTCCCTAAGAGGGGATGTGGACAGTACACAATAAAAATGTTTTTGGGTTCAGTTCGCCTGAATATCTCAAAATGTTTTTGAGTTCTACACAAAGAAAAATTTTCGTACCTAAAAAACAAAACTCATAATAGGGAAAGAAAAATGGAAAACAAAAATTATAACAACAGTAGAGGCATCAGTGCTGAGTGAAAAGTTTAAAGCTAAAATTTAAAATTTAAAAAAAAGTATAAGATATATTAAAAATGGCAGGAATCTAAATGAGCAAAATACAGAAATAGAGAATGAAACAAGGTAACAAAATAGCAAGTAGAAGATAAACATTTACAAAGGGAAACATAAAATGTAAAACCAAGCATATACAGTAGTTAAATAAATTTAAAATCAGTACCAGAGATTCAAGAGGACAGTACCTCCGGCACCTGAAACGATAAAACGATAAATGATTTTACGAAGCTATTCCGCGACTCTAAGTTCAGGCCATCTCTCCACCCATCTACTTACAAACCTTCTCAGACACTCGAAATTCACCTTATTGCAGACCAGATCAGCATTCCAGGCTGGTCTGGTAATTCCAGTCAAACCATCCAGCATTTCCTCTCTCGCATCCATCAAAATCTCACAGTGCCACAGAATGTGCTCGGCGGTCTGGTTTGTATTTCCACAAGCACAGTTTGGGTGAGGGGATAGAGATAAACTATGAAGTCTACCCCTAAATTCACCGTGCCCTGATAGTAGTTGGGTGGTATAGTGGTCCAGGTGTAAAAATGCCCCTTCCATTCTGCTTCTAACTGAGGGGAAGAAAGAATAAGTCCATCTTCCCGTCGTCGCCCTATCCCAACGTGACTGCCAATCATCCAGAGTTCTATCACGCATCTCCTTAAGAAGCTTTGGCAGGGAGACCTCACCACCCACGGTCACGTGGACACCCAGATGGACAGCCTCTCTACCTCTTGTTAAAGCCTTCTTAGCCAATACTTCCCTAATTTCTAAATCAATCGGCAGGATTCCGGCCAGAACCGGTAATGCATCTGATGCTACAGTCCTGTAAGCTCCCGAGAGCGCCAGTAAAGGAGTGCGCTGGCCCCTTTTCAGAGCCAAGAGTATGAGAACATTGTCAAGGCGGTGCTCCCACACCGAAGCAGCGTATGAGATTTGGGTCACGTACACTGCCCGGTAGATTAGCCGGAGCGCAGGCGAGCGGAGACCCCACTCGGCCGTTGACAGTCTTCTCAACTTATGAAAGAGGGCCTGGGCTCTACTGGACGCGCTTTTGACGTGGGCCAGGAAAGAAGACGATCTATCTAAAATGACTCCCAAGTGTCTGGTGTTTTCCGCAAAGGATATTGTGGAGTTTCCCATTTTAATAGAAGGGTTACGTCTTCGACTGAGGGAACCCTTCATAAGGAGACCCACTGTCTTGTGGGGAGCGAAGGTTAGTCTACAAATTCTCTTATATGGATTTTCTTCCGTAAAATAGACAAGCTTTGATTTTATTAACATTATTATAATGAAGAACCTCCTTTGTTTCGCCACTTCTCTGACCCACCGAATACTTCCAAACAATGTAAAAAGTGAACATTGCCGATAACGAAACAACACCCAAAGCCTACAGTACTTGTCAGTCCTGACAATGATAACTGGGTCGAACTTTAATAATTAGAAACTGTAAAACGGAAACCGAGAGAAATGGAAAATGAATTGGCCAGTCGTGTGTGAATCCAGAATGCCGACGCGCTGACCCGAGCAGCGGGAAAACAAATATTTGCCGGGAAAATATTTACGTTAAAACAATATCAATATTTTAACACTTTCGCGCTCCTCCTGAATATTTATGCATTGAAAATGGAAAAAGGATACAGGATGAAGCACCGGTATTCCCTACTCAAAGGATACGAACTCAATCTTTTTAGGCGGTCGGGCCCCAACTTCGTATAGTCCCGCTGGAAATTTAAAGCTTTTATTGCAAATTATGGCGGCTCACGTATTAAGAGTTATCTTTTGATATAGCAAACGAAAGATGAAGATATTCTTTTATGAATTCGGTTAAATATTCATCTTTGCAAGTTGCAAGTCTGTATACAAATGATATGATAAAAAATACGCCAATCTGAAACGAACAGAATTTATCCTTATCCGTTTGAATGTTTTTGAGATGCCACACACGAATGCCAGCTTTCAGAAGCCACCGAAAATATGGCGTCCTTATTTGAAATAATCAATTTCATTTACTTAGACTGGATGAAACGAACCCTTCGTTTAAAACCGTAAAATGTATTTTCACCTCCGACCGGTTTCGACAGAACCCTTCCTTCGCCAGGACGAAAGTTACACTGTTATAACTATCGGTACCTGTAACTTTCTGACGAAGGATGGGATGTACAGAAACCGGTTGAGGGTAGAAATAAATTAAGTTGTGTAAAACAAAATTGTTTAATCATGGCTGCCAATAAGCAACTCCAGTGAAAAATATAATGGATTTAAAGATATATGTTCATATAGATCAACAAACGCCGATTCTGAATATATAATTTTCATCATACGAGTATATGGTTTTACGTAGAATTTACAATGCGTTATTTAAAATTGAATAAAAAATTATCTCATCAAAACACCTGTTATGTTAGTACCACTTGCGTTCGGAACATCTGACGTCACGTGAACATTCTGTTTTTGGATTAGTATGATAATTTTTATTTTTTAATTTTGTTTCGTATTTTAAATATGTGTCATTTAGTTTTTGTAAAATTGAAACTTAATTTGGGTGACTATAAGCTCTATAATTGCTGTTCAATATAAACACCAATTATTCATGAAAGAAATTAGAGTATTCAAGATCAAACCAATTATCAATACGGATATTATGATAATGTTAATGCTCAATACTAGTATTATTCTTTGAGTTGAAGTTTCTAAAAAGGTACATCATTTTATTATTTATGTTTAGATATGGTTTACCATGAATAGAATATAAAACTATGTACGGTAAAGTTCATCCTTGTTTTGACATTTGACATTCAAACCTCAAAACTGATCAAAACCGACCGGCCATAGATTTGGAGCATTTTGGTGGCCTTTGAAAAATCGAAACTAGGAAAATAATTTTAACTATGAATACTAGCTTTCGAAAAAATAGAATTTCATAATTTAGAGCGAAATATAGCGGTACTTAAGTTTCAACGTCATTATTTATATAGAAAAAATTTGAATGGAATTCCTTATTGAAACTGCTTGTTCCGAATACGTTTATTTATATAATTCAGGGTCAATACCTATTCTTTTAATAATAGAAAAATATTGCATTTTTATTTTTAAGATGTAGTATGATTTATAATTTTAATTTAAAAAATAACTAAAATATGAGTTACTGGCAAGTTCAAATAAGACATGAAATGAACAATATTTACAATATTGAACCAGATAATTTATATATTTATTTAATTTTAAAATAGATACTTGAAGTACTGTACATTGGTTACATTTATTCTAATATGAACATCATATCTAAATCCGAGCATTTTTACAATTTAAATAGCACTATACAATTAAGAATTACAAATCAAACATTAAAAATTACGACATTAAAAATTGCACTTTACGTATTTCGTCATTTCGTTCTAAAATTTAAAAAAAATTTCCTCTTATATTGGTCGGTATTTCTTGGAAGATCTTCTTGGCCCCATATAGTGATGAGTTTTGCGATTTTGTTTTCTTTCGAAAGTAAAGTCTCATTTAATTTCTTCTTGTAGAGTGGTTTTGTCTGTAGTAGTCCAGTACTCTGGATGTGACGTAAAAATGATCTATTACTAGTATTTATATAAAACCTCTCGATAAATATCACAAATATTAGCATATTAGTCGTATGTGTTAATGAATTATTGTTGATAGGTTAAAAGATTAGAGGAGGGTGAGGAGCAAGAATGGATAACACCGGATTAGTCATATGCAGCAGGTAACTAAACATAACACAATTCATTTAAAGCAATAAATCATTTCTGAACGTTTATCTCTTGTTGGGGTTCTTCTGAGAGTGTCTTCAACTCTGGTTGAAAAAATTAACTTTTCTTAAAGACAGATACCTATATTTTGTAATGAGGTTAAGCAACAAACTATGCAACGAATTTTATATATTCCATCCTGTTCTTTACAACAAACAAAAAATCAATTCCAACTTTCATGTTTAGAAGAATTCAATGAGGATGGGGATGTTTTCTTAATTATATGCTCTATATTGATAGGAGTGATTGAGAGCGATACGAGTTTATATTGAGAGTATCCCCCATCCACATCTTATTTCCTGCTTCTCATTTCATGTTTTCTCCCTGTTCTCTGTTTATTATTATATGCCTCTTTAGATTATAATCGAATTGAACTATTACAAATTTTTTTGGAAATATTCTTGACCTACAAATCGATTACTATTTTTGCTCTTTTTGGACATATGAAAAATTATTATTTCATTCGAAAACTGAGTTAAATAAAACAATATAGCTTCAGTTTCTCTTCGTAGTCTTGCTGAAATAAGCAAACTAAATATCCAAACAGAACCAACCGTTCCCTATTCTCGTATGGGTCATAAATTGTGGGATTTACACAATATAGTTTTTGCAGAACAAAACCGAAAATTCTCACAACAAAACCGAAAATTCTCACAGGTTTCCACAATACGAACGGTTCACACAGTCCACCGTCCGCCCGTTTCACGGAATCCCAATACCAGCACCATTATTAGCACCCTGCGCGAGGAATTACAGTATATGGTAAACGTATTAAATAACAATACTATCTAAATGAAAATGAATCTCTTGACTTTATAAGCTGTCTTTTATACTTTATCTCCAATGGAACGTAATATTATGTTAATTCTGGGAAAATGGGTATAATTTTCACAGCTGGATCTAATTTTGTAACCGGGAGGCATATTCTCGTTCTTTTTAAGGAAGATTCCTTACCATTTTCCTTAGGCTTAAAAACTTTTTGCTAACTGTAGTTCCGATTCTCTCGGATGGTTGGTGTCATTCAGCAAATGAAATTCATTACAAATATTAATATTATGCATGGTTTTAACAATAGAAAAACTCAATTTTGAGTAAGTTATTATCAACTTTAAACATTATTAGCTATTAAGCTTTCCAGCTTTACTTTGTCACCTTTAGAAGTAGTGACAGAATAAACAGGTCTATCTAGTAAGGCAAGTACCTATTTACAAAACGTAATTTTTGTTAAAAGGCTTAGATTGAGAATTAGGCACTAATCCTCTTTCCCTAAATTTTACCTGGGAATTTTGGAAAACAAATCGAGGGAGGATGCAGCCTATGAATGAAATATGCTTTTTTTCCGCAGGACTAGGGCAGCAGATTCTAGAGAACGCAGCTTACAAATGAAATATTTAACATCAATAAAGTAAATAATCAAACAAAAGTAAATAGTGCAGAACGGAATGTTTGCCTTTTTCCTTTTCTTTGCTTAGGGTTTTTTTATCCAGTCAAGATCTTTTCCCTAAAAACTCATGAAATGTAAAATTAAACTCAGTCAAGTAAATACAACCATCAGATGGTGATAGTAATAAGGCCAAAGAGCCGCAGTACTAGTTAGTTAGAAACACGAGGGGTATTGCTATAAGCCCCAGCTAGTTAGAGGATTACGAAAGAATCCGTAAAATCAAAAAAATAAATATAATAATGTGTACCAATCTGAAGATGGCTTCAACAATCTGAAACCGGTAACGGTAAAAATACAATATGTGTTTTATTATATTATTATATTGGAATTAGTTTCAAAAATAAAAATATTAATTAAAAATTGATTAAAATGAATTAAAATTCATTATAATATATTGTAATTGTTTTAAAAAGTTTTGGTTCAAAATCTTGTGTCACTTGTATTTCATCAATTTATGTTTTGAAATATTCTCTTAACAATCTGTTAAGAATTTTTTACTATGTCTCTCCGGAATTCCGCAGTCAAGTCTTTAAGCCTAAGGAAAAGAATTAGGAATCTTCCTTAAAAAGAACCAGAATAGCGCTCAAGACGTACAATTTTAAAGGCGTTTGAAATTGTGTAAAGTTTTTAAAAAAGAAAAACAGAAGTACATACACAATTTCTAATATGTAAATCAGATAATATAAAAAAATAAATAAAAAAAAAAAACAAAATAATTCAATCCTTACAAGTACACACATACTTTACACTATATCATGAAAACGTACAAAGACGATTCAGCAAGCAGTTCATTAGCTACGAGGGGGCCAATCAATATATAAGAATGAAACATGTTTATGAGTTCTCAAATTAGTAGAATAAAATGCTTTCTAGTATGTAAATATAAATAATTTAATACATTTTTTTAAGTAAATGAGAAAAATGCTATTTTCTTGGAAACAAAAACCTTTTCTTCATTATTGCTCTCTTTCAGTACAAAAAATAATAATCAGATGTTCGTTATATTTGTTGAAGCTATTTAGCGACCAATAGCATAAAAGGAAAACGTTTGCAATACAGAAATCTATTTATTACAATTTATTTCAGTGTGCAACACATGTTCGTAAGAAATTTTTCGCAAATCGCAGATATTATTCGTCTAGATTAAGTCTAAATTTTCACCAGTAGTGTTATTTTGCAATATCAAAATAAGCTTGTTATCTTACGAGACATATGTTATTCCGCTGACCCGAGAGTTGATCCCCCGACAGCTGGCCCCCCGACAGTTGGCCCCTCGACAGTTGATCCCTCCGAAAGTTGATCCCTCCGACAGTTTACCAACGATAATTCCGAGTCACATTATTCTATATTGTGAGTAAAAATATTTTATGTGGCGGATTTCAACTCAAAAAGCCTGCAGATATAAGTATGTCGGCTTTTTTTTAAATGTGGCCACTTATCTTCTCTGCACACTTACCTTATAAATGAGGACGTACAGTAAAAATAATCCTTTAGGGATCAACTGTCCGAGGAATCAACTGTCGGAGGGATCAACTGTCGGAGGGATCAACTCTCGGGGGGGCAAGTGTCGGAGGGATCAACTGTCGGGGGGCAACTGTTGGGGGATCAACTGGAACCGTTATTCCTACGTGTTAATAAATATGTGTAATTTGAAAACATTTTAAATTAGTTTTTTTTCAATGTTATTAAGGAAAAAATCAATTGTTGTAGATAAAAAAGTGCAAACATAATAAAAATTGTACAATATAGAGAAATTAAGTTCCATTAAATGAATCAACGCTATTTAGTACCCATATAGTATTACAATTAATCAAAAAAATATATATATGCGATACGTAAATCTAAATACAGTTATCGCATTAGCAATATAATCAAGTCAGTGACCATGAGTGTAACTAACTAACCATCATGCCGTTTTCCCGCAGGGGTAGGCGGAAAGTACGGACCGTCAAACAACTCGATCCTGCCATACACTTATTGCTTCATTCACAATCATACAGCGTCTCATGCATTCTATTCTGTTATTCCGACTTCTGACATGGCCCGACTCAAGTAATTAATTCACTCGATCGTGCCATGTCTTCCTCGGGCGTCCTCGGCTTCTTCTTCCATTCACATTCGCGTAATACATTATTTTTACACTCCTTTCTTCGTTCAGTCGCCTTACATGCCCAAACCATCTAAGCGTCCCTTTTTTAATCCTACTCATTACGCTTACTTAAGCCCTGCATTATTTACGAATCTCAATATTTTTAACGCGATTATTAATATTTTTTGCCACACATTCGCCTCAGAGATCTCATTTCTACGGCATTCGGCTTACTTTCTTCCTTCCTCCGCCAATTCCATGCCTCACTGCAATACATTGTAACAAATCACATTTTATTTATATGCATAAATAGTCAGTAGACCGGTCAGTCGTGATTTCAATTCCTCAGCTGGCTAAATCCTCCATCACGACACAAGCAACATTTAGTAATTACTGTGATGGTAGTAGAATATTTTCTAGTAATAATTCAGTGAGCTTTACTTATTCAAAAAACTTATTCTTTTGAATATGTAATCTGTGGCTAACCAGAGTTATATCTCTGGGCTAACCTAAATAAAACATGGCGGGTTCAACCATTTTCATACTAATTTTAAAACGTTATAGCAACAGTTTACATATTGGATTTCATTCAAACTACTTTCTGAACCTTCCCGCACTAATAAAAACAAACTGCTATTTTCAGCCAAACCGGTCCAGTAATTTTCGAGAACATCGAGGACAAACAAACAAACTTACATTAATTTTTATATACATAGATTATGATGAATCAACAAGATAGTTCTCAATTTTGTAGATTAACGTGAGATTAGGGATTTTTCTGCGTTTATATGATCAATCCGAATATATAGAATACAATAGAATTGTGAATACTAGGAACGCATTACGTAATGTTCATGTAGATTGTAGCTGTTATTGATTGTTTCTGAAAGTAATTTTAATGTGTTCGTAAAAAGCAATCACTTTGTTATAAAAAAAAGTATTTACTAAGCGAAACCTGTTAATACATTTAAATAAATAACTGGTTTAAGACAACATTTTTATTTCATTTATCAAATTTAATGTGTTCAACGGGAACCCAAAGAAAGATATTATTGAAAAGAATAAGAATAAGAAATAATAATAAAAATAATTACAATAGGTAATAATAATAATAATACATAATAACAATATCAAAAATAATAATTTCTTCAAAAGATTGGTATTAACTTTGTGGCGTCATTCATTAATAATAAGCGAATCAAAAATTACTTTTTAAAAACATCCCAAATACTATCCAACCAGCTTTTTATGCAAATAATAAATTAAGAAAATACATTTTAAATAACAAGGATAAAGATGATATTTTAAATAAATCGGGGGTATACTCGTATATATTAATTTGTAACGATTGCAACTTTTTTTACATGGGAAAGACTTTTAGAAGAAATTTTAATATTAGAATTAAGGAAACGTGCAATCATCTTTTGGAAACCAATCATTCTTTTGATATAAATTAAGATTAACAAAAATTGCATTCAAATACAACCAGTTTACAATTAGAAAAATTTGAATTTTTAGAAATCAGAAAAAGTATTAATAGTCAATTAAATATAATTAATAATCATTTTTCTCTCTCTCTGTTTTTCTCCATTCTCTCGAATTTATTTTCATATTAATATTGATTTTTTTTTCCTTATTCAATGCTTTATAATAATTTTTAATCAACATTTTTGATTAATTACTTACCAATCAATTTTTGTTTATGTTTATAATGTGTCCATTCTTACATTATTGTGTTCTATGTTTATCATTTGTCTATACTTGACATTATTACTTTTTTACTATTCTGTACATTCCTGATGAGAAAAGCTTCACTTTTAAAATATGTTGATATGTATATATTATTAAAGTAATGATTATAAAGTAATTTTTAATAATTTTTTTAATAATAATAATAATAAAACATAATAACAATAATAATAATTATTTTAATTTACATCTATTGAAGAAATTATATTAATATTACTGTTGTTCTTATTGATCTAAGATTTAGTGTTATACGGTTTCTGAATGTGTTGAAGATCAAAGCTTTGTAATGAGTTTTTACTTATTCATATTTTTTATGGTGTCGTAAGTCCAGCCCTGATTATTTATCAGGAAGCTATCGCCAACAAGTGACTTATAATTTCTCCAAAAAGCGACGCTATTTTCTATAAATGCTTTGGTGAATGTTTTTGATCTGAATATCCTTAGAATTCAAACGTTTCCAGCGCAAATATCGAATCTAATTAGATCGACTAAAAATGGTGTAATGAATTCAAATGCTTTGAACCTTTTCAATTGGTAAGAGAAATTGGCCGTTTTTATTTATTTTGCATGAAGGCCGATTAGAAATAAATTCCCTTTCTGGCTAAGTATTTCCATTCTGTATAGGTAGTTTTTCAAAATTCTCAAATATTATGCTTTCATGGGAAGGCTTTTTAAATCAGCGTTCTTAATTTGGGTACCGTGTCATTAAGGTAAGTATCATAGGTAATGTGAATTAAATAATAAAAATCAATTCGTTATACCTTTTTCCGTATTTTTATTTATTCAACTTGAAACCCTTGAATGGAAGCACTCGATTTAAAAAAATTTTAAGCTCAAAGCTGTCGGTTAAACCCGAGATACGATTCAATTACAAGAGTCAAACGCATTTGGAGATACTATTTTTTATAATATGACAAAAAAAATAACATCGATTACGTTTGAACGCAAACAAAAAAAAATTATAATGTCACATCACCAAGTTACCGCTTCATATGAAAATATAAAAAATCATTTATAAAAAAAAAAATCTGAAATAATCTTTTAGGCCTTAGGGGATCAACTATCGGAGGGATCATCTGTCGGGGGGCAACGTTCGGGGGACCAACTGTCAGGTCACCAGATTGTATATATATATACACCCCCTTTATGGGCTATGTTTCTTTAACCACTTTCAGTCTTTACTGTATTCATGTACAATTTATTATGATGTCTTGTGTAGTGTTCGTGTACTTGTGACGTGTTTTTATAAATGCTGTATTTGTGTGTATAAGTTCATTTTGTCTTTTGTAGATTAATAGGCATTTGATATATTCGTACAGTTTTCTGATTTTCACCAAGTTCATTTCTTAGTATAGCTTTTTTGTGGGGGTGTCTGGGTTATAAATGAAAAGTTTTTTTTTAAACTTTGTACTATATTATTTGTAATTCGTTGAAGTATGTAATGTGTGTGTTTCCTCATATTTCTATTGGGTAATTTCGGTGGGACTGGATTAAACTAATGTATAGGTAGAAGATGAGCTATTCTACCAAATACATCAATTAGTTGGATGATTTTTTTCTTTTTGTTTTTGTATGTGTTGTATAAAGGACAAGTGTTTATCAATATATCGGACCCGGTATTTTTCACTATCTAAAATGCCTAGGTTTCTTTCTGCTATTTGTAATGGTTTATGAATCGGCGTTTTTTATTTTTGATGAACTTAAGATCATGTAACCAAATTTTTTTTAAACATTAATTGTAAATATTTTTTTTAATTAGCAAATTGTTTAATATATTGAGATCCATTTTTTTAAATAAAATTTCCAGGGTTTTGCCAACGTAAAATATTGGAGTGTCATCTGCGAACAAGAATATTTCATCAATTAGATTTAATTGACATATCAATTAATATATTTTTAATAAAACTGACCCCTGTATGGAACCTTGAGGAACTCCATAGTTTATATGCTATTGAGTTGACTATTTTTATCTCCTATGCTAACATATTGTTTTCTATTATTTGATAAGTTTAAGAGCATGACCAGTTACACCTGTTTTTTTTCTATTTTTTTAACCAATAATTCACGACTCACGGTGTTGAAGGCTTTTTGGAGGTTATTGAGGTTAGCCCATAGATATACCACTCTGGTTAACTATGGAAAATATATTTAAAAGAAGAAAGTTAAAAAGTTAGAATGGCAAAACTAAGGAACAAAAGTGGTCAAGTGCATATTTAAAATATCGATTTATGTAATTGAAATGAATTGGAATATATAAAATATTATATTATTTTAAAAAACCCGTCCAAATTAGAATGGGGGGAAGTTAATAAAAGCATATACTAGTAGATAAGCCGTCACAATATGTATTAACCGCCGTTTGAAAATGGCCTTGAACGCCGAAACATCAGTCACAATAATAAAAACTAAAAATGCTTGCAGAACTAAAAATTAACATTATTAAAATTTGATTTAATAAATTAAATGGAGATCTACGAATTAAAAACAAACAAAATAATAATTAATATTACACGTTTTTGTCTCTATTCTGATTAAAAAGGGGGATTTGACAATAGAGGAGCCTCATATTCATCCAATGTCTTTTTGTGTAAACACATTTGTTTGTATGTTGGCTTATATACATATATTTGTCGATATGTTGAAATTGAATATCCATAATTCAATTCAACATAAGAAACAACCCACGTGTCCATTATATATATTCATTGTAGATTGTAGAAAACAATACAGTCCCTGCGCGTGTTGGAATTGACCTAAATAAAAGGACAATTGACGATGACACAACCATAAATAGACCTGCTGTAGGTGTTTCGAAATAAAAGCCAGTCCTCAGGGAGATAAAACACACAATTTCCGTATCGAATGAATGAAATATTTCCCTAAACTGACCGTAAGTCTTTTCCATGTATGTGTTGTTTTCAGGTGGTGCTTTAACCGAGCAGTTTTCTTTGTTCCGGCATGTGCCATACCTCTTTGTCCTTTATGTTGTTCCACCCGCCTGCTCATCTATATATATATAAATCAACGTGAGTTTGTTTGTTTGTCCTCGATTTTCTCGAAAATTATTCAACCGGTTTCGCTGAAAATGGCACAATTTTTTTTCATCAGTTCCGGGCTCAGAGAGTAGTTTGAATGAAATCCAATTTGTAAAACTGTTTTAACGTTTTAAAATTACTGTGAAAAACATTGAACCCGCCATGTTTTATTTAGGTTAGCTCAAAGATATAATACTCTGGTTAGCCACAGATTGCATATTCAAAAGAAGAAGGTTTTTTGGGTAGAATATTTTCAAAATGGAAAACACGAGTAGGCACCTACTTAAGAACTTGTTTAGATATTTTTTTAAAAATAAACGTTTGGAATAAAATAAAATATTAAAATGAAGGTTTATTTATTTGAAGATACTTACTTTCACTGTCAAATCAATTATGACACTCTAATGACAAGCAAGAATTCACAACTTCATAACATTATTTTAAAAAAACCCTAGAAAGGCTGGGTACACATAAGTTAATGGTATATAAAGCATTCAATCAGTTATAATGTAGTTAAAAGCTTTAGCTCTATATTGTATTGATAAATACTTGCATATTCATTTTATCCAAATTGTGATGACATAAGTCGACGTAAGTCGTCATAATGTGGATTATCCACAGTTTTAAAATGGCCTTAAATGCCAAAACAGCTGTCACGATAATAAAAACTAAAAATACTGGGAGAACTCATTGACTCGTTTATTAAACCTTATTTAAATGAACCCTAATTAAATGGTTAACCAGCAGCAATGAACATACTAAATGTAAACTTACAAACGTAAAAAAAAAAGAATTAAGTTTAGGAAAAGTATTGATTTATTATGGTTTCGATGATGAAGAAGACCATCGCAAACATCAAACAATGTGAATAAATATGTCGAAACAAACACATATATTCTGATATGATTTTTTTTGATTAAAAAACCATTGTAACTTTCTTCCAGTTTTTATTTTCGACCAAACTGGTTTCACCCTATCACGGGCATCTTTAGACTGGTAATTTTGAAACTAAACTGGATCAGTCCCCCCGCCCCCATCCTCCCCCGTCACTCCCCCAAAAATACAAGATGGATGACAGTGTACAAAGCCCCACAACGGGCTATAAAATGTCTATTCTGTGTTATTTATCCTAAAAAATATAGATAATAATTCATTGTCTTAGCTTAAATACATTCTTGAATATAATGGAAACAATCAATCTATCATTTGTATTAGCGTCTTGCAATATATCGTAAGGAATAAATACACTTAGCTTCTTTTTTTTCAATTTAACATGTATGAAAACTTAGACCAAGCCGTATTTAGTTTTGATAATTTAACTGCATCTCTTTATATGGTCTGTAAATAATGTGTAATGATAGCCTGTCCAAAAAAAAAATGTAAAAAAAAAAAAAAAACTTCACATAAAGTGTCATAGATGTAATATAAGAATAATATAAGAATAGGAAGTAACATTTGTACAACGCCCTTGAGGTGGTTTTTCACAAAAACGGCGCTATAAAAAATCATCCGATTATTATTATTATTAAATCTATGGTTCCGTGTATAATAACCAATCCGAGTTTTAAATAATATTCCGTCAGCAATAAAATAAATTTTTAGTCATAAATGAACAATATTAGAAAGCAATGGACCCACTCCTGACAGATGCCATGTATACCATGTCCATATATATGAGTATGCCAGTCTGAAGATGTCCGTGATAGAGCGAAAACGGTCCGGTCGAAAATAAAAAGTGGAAGAAAATTATAAAGTTTTCAAATTAAAAAAAAATATATGGTAAAATGAAATTCCACCATGAATTGGGAGTTTCAAAAATAGACATCTATTCTGTGTACGTAAGAATAACTTTGTTTACAGCACTTTTTGTAATAAATAAATATCAACGTGTTTCGAAAGCAAAGCTTTCCTCATCAGGATAAATAGTAAACTTTTTATATATCAGTATCCATCTATCCATAAATTGAAGAAATGCACCCGTAAATTGCATTGCCGGTTAGTGCGCACCTAAAGTCACTAAAAGAAAAAGTTTAAAAATTCACGCATCGGTGCGCAAATGCGTCCACAGCCCGCAACACAGTAAATAACTAAAAGTGTAAAAAATAAATAAAAAATGTTAATATCCATTAAAAACTTCTAACGTTTTTTAATGTCATTTTATAAATATTTTCCAGTCAAAAATTATAAGTATTTCAAAAAAATACCAACTCTTCTTGTGCCACCAATCTTCCAATAAATGTAACATCACTAGAAAAATAGAAAAGGAGGATGAAATAGCAACTGTAAAAATATCATCTCTTTACTTAAAATTTCTAATAAAAGAGTGTTCATCTGAAGCGACCTGCCAGGTAAGTATGTTTTTCTGTATCTGTTTGTACATAATTAGACAAAGAATGGGAAGTAATATTTGTACAGCGCCCTTGAGGTGATTTTTCACAAAAACGGCGCTATACAAGTCATCCGATCATTATTATTATACTTATAATGAACAGTATACTTACATCTCTTGTGACTTGTGATACACCACAGATAGTCCCAATAACGTCTATGATCATATAATAAAGAGGAACACAATAAATACCATATTTGCGTGTTTCGTGATCTAAAAGCATGTCAATGTTCAATCCTTAAATTTAAATAGAGAAAAAAAAAATTATCATCATCTGTAATAACAATATATAATGCAGGCAGTTTAAAAGAGACAGAGCACTGTAGGGAATGGGAATTTATTAAATAAATTTTCGCTTTGTTGATTTATTAGTAACACAATTATCTCCTTTTCCTTTACAAATTCGTCACAAAATTCTTCATTTAAGAATGCTATAGATTCGCTGTTCCAGTTTCACTATGGGGAATTGTATTATGTTTTCAAAGAAAATGGTTTTCTTAGTAGTTTAACATGTTTGATCTTCGTAAATGCCAAGCTTGAAGTGGATCTCGACCAAAACAACGCGGGTTTTATTTCCCCAAAAACATTAGGCATGACTTGATAGTAATGTATTGATGTAAATTGTTCAGTTATCAAACAAAAAGTTCAATTATATCCGTTATCGAAATGAATGATCGATTTTATTTTTATTTTCAATGCAAAAAGCCGGGTAGCTTGAAAGCATTCCTAACAAACGAAATGCCATGGTTCAAGTAGATTTAAAACGTAAAAGAAATGTGTATTAAAATAAAAGTTTACGTTTTTTTTATTTATTTTATCAATGAAAGAACACCGTTGTGTTCAATATTGTCATCATGAATAAAGCCAGCTTGGGGGAAAATACGAAGCAGGGATCAATTCTTCTCGAGAATAAAGGAAGAATTTGGTCCTAAAATGACGTATCCACCACGAGGCAGACGATGGAAGCCAATGACGTAACTTGTCCAATCAACCAACTTTTTCACATCGCGTCTACTGCCGCACAAAATACCGCCCGGGATTATGAAATAAATCAAACAACAAAGGAATATTGCATGGAAAAACTGGTTTCCCGGGTGAGTGATCGTCATTGTTTTCAACCGATTTTCCCTTAATTCTCTATTTACACAGACACCTCTATGGTTCCCGTTTTGAGAGGATATAAAGTCCTAGCAATAAATGGGCGAAAAAAAATGGGCGGACACTCAAAAATTAAACAAATTCATTCGCATTGAACTTCTATCGTATATGTTGTATAAATTTGCGAAAAAATTCGGTGAAGCCATTATTGTATTATATTAGAAAGATAAAATAAAAAAAATAAAATAAAAAGTATTTAGGCACAAAATTCGCGTCTTCGGAGTCTGGTTATTGAGCGGCGAATGAAGCAAAAAGACACCAAACTAGTCTTAATAAGTCACGTCCGGTAAAGTAATTCACACTCAAGTCACATCAGTCAATAGGTTTCTCACCGAATATGTCAGCATAATTTTCATTTGAAAAACTTCATGAAACTAATTTGTTCAAGATTGACGTACTAATGCAACTCATAATTTTAAATAGTCTACTAAAAGGAGAATCTGGGAACGAAGGAAATTATTTTGAGTGTGATAGGAGGTGACCTGCTGTCACTCAGTCACTTGTTTCCCGTTTTTTTTGTTTGTTTATGACATTGATTCAATTTATATACAGAAGAACATTAACAAAGATACAAGATTTTTATTAGTGCCGGGAAGGTTTAGAGAGTAGTTTGAATGAAATCCAATATTTTAAAGTGTAGCTATAACATTTTAAAAGTAGTATGAAAAAACATTGAACCCGCCAAGTAGTATTGAGGTGAGCCCATGGATATACCACTCTGGTTAGCCACAGATTCAAAAGAAGAGGGTTTGTTTGGGTAGAATATTTTCAAAAATAAAAACACAATTAGGTACCTACTTAAGAACTTTATTATTTATGGATTAAATACAAATTTTTAATGGATGTTTCTTTGTTTTTTGTTTAGAAGTAGTAATAGTCGTCATAGGTCATAATAGTAGTAATAGTCGTCATAAGTCATAATAGTAGTAATAGTCGTCATAAGTCATAATAGTAGTAATAGTTGTCATAAGTCATAATAGTAGTAATAGTCGTCATAAGTCATAATAGTAGTAATAGTCGTCATAAGTCATAATAGTAGTAATAGTCGTCATAAGTCATAATAGTAGTAATAGTTGTCATAAGTCATAATAGTAGTAATAGTCGTCATAAGTCATAATAGCAGTAATAGTAGTCATAAGTCATAATGGTAGTAATAGTCGTCATAAGTCATAATAGTAGTAATAGTCGGCATTATTTTCGCTGTCAAATTAATTATGCCACCCAAACGACAAGCGAGAATTCACAACTTCGTAACTGTACAAAACAAATAGTTTCTTTCAGATAACCGAGGCTTCAATATACGAGTGCTTATTAAATGTATTTTTTTTATTACTATATTTTTTTAAATTTCAGCAGGAAACTTATTTAAACGGCTAGGAACCATGTAATGTAACGTTCTTTCTCCATATTTGCGTGATGATCAATCAGTTCGAGGAGGTGTTTCGCCCACAACTGGCTGACCGATCATTATTTAGAATATTTGAATGATAAATAGCTTATCGGGTGAAAAAATCTAGTAAAACTTTTTCCTTTCATCCGAACACCTGCGGGCTTTGTTACGGCGGTTTCATTCAAATTCTGCTCAAACTTTTATCCACTTTAATCATTTTGTGCGTATTATGAAATAATATAAGTGATTTACCGGGGAAAGTTCTGAATGAAAGAATCATACATTTTTGGAAGCATTTTCAAGAGAGATTTGAAATCATTTTCTGAAACAATTATGACATCTTTACGGTTGAAGCTTACAAATTTGAATAAAGAGTATAATTAGTTAATTTATTTAACAATTTACTCGCGCAAAATCAGTTCAACTAGACTTACAAATATATTATCTTTTCAATGCTATTTTTATTTCCAGCAATATTTGTTAGTTATTTAGGTCTAAATTACTTTTAATGGAAAAGTGTTTTTAATTTTATAATATTACTAGCTGATGTGTACCCGGCCTTGCTCAGGATTTGGAATAAAGTTATGAAGTTGTGAATTCTTGCTTGTCATTAGGGTGTCATAATTGATTTGACAGCGAAAGTAACTATCTCCAAATAAAGGAACATTCAGTTGAATATTTTGTTTCATTCCAAACGTTTATTTTTTCAAAATATATCTAAATCATAAAGTTCTTAAGTAGGAACCTACTCGTGTTTTCCGTTTTGAAAATATTCTGCCCAAAAAAAACTTCTTCTCTTGAATATGGAATATTTGGCTTACCTGAGTTTTATATCTATGGGCTAACCTAAATAAAACGTGGCGCGTTCATTGTTTTTCATACTAGTTTTAAAACGTTATAGCAACAGTTTTACATATTGGATTTCATTAAAACTACTTTCTAAACCTTCCCGGCACTAATAAAAACAAACTGTGCTTTTTATAACGAAACTGGTCCATTGATTTTCGAGAACATCGAGGACAAACAAACAAAGTTACAAACTTACATTGATTTTTATATATATAAATTATATATACCTATTACATAACGTTAAAATTATTTTTAAACCTATTGTATTATATAAGGTATCCGTAAACTAGTTGTAGAAACGGAAGCTAGGGAATCTCCGGTATATGGGGAACCCAGAAACTTTTTTTTCGATTTGAGAAGTTTTTTTTTTACTGGTTTTTTTTCGGCAACTTAAGTATTAAGAAGCTATTGTAGCCGGGTTCTTCGCTTCGATGCATGTTCAAAGATGTCCAGACTATGTTAACCCAATACCGCAAAATTTTATTAAAAAAAAAATTTCGTACTGGATTTACTCGAAAATGAAGGTTGAATCAATGAAAGTTTTCTACGAAATCGACGCCAAATGCGACGCAGATTCAATAATTTCCCGCTTGTACCACAAGTTGTTGGATATCATGTATATAAAATATCGTCAATAATTGTAGCTGCTGCCAAACCACAAAAGTACTTCGCAGGATTTAAAAACTAATAAAGAAGAAAAAAGAGCATATATTTAAAACAGTTACGATACGTTTGTTTGTGAACCTAATTTAGTGAAATAAAAACACAAGCAAGGAAATAATGATTCATATTAAAACGTTTATTATTGAAAGGTAATTTCCTATTTTTGACAGATTTAAAAAATACCGGGTTTAAAACACTGCGCCGACTAATTGGCGATATCGTCCTTTTAATACAAAAATGGCGGGCCAATAGATCAGCGCGTTTCGTAAGGGTTAAATTGGATGTTTGAAATATTAGGCAGACGGTTTCCTGAGAATCAAATTCACACCCGCGAATTATTTTTGCACATGATGGACAGTGATATTTTTTAATGGCTCACAGGAACCTTTAAAAAATTTCAATTATGAACATGCATGGGCAATGGAAGAATGCAATATAATAATATATTCCTACAAATAATTTGAAAACTATATTGATATATAAGACTATTTTTGAGTGGTTTTATTCCTTTGTAAAATTTTGCACACTTGACCTACAAAATAAGGGGAAGACCTTCATCCCCCTTTCCTACCTCTAATAGCAGAATTTTTTAACTTCTCAGTGTAATTTTGCACATAGTTTTTGCACTTAACGTTTGAAATAAGAGGAAAATTAGTGGGTAGAGTTAGGGTTAGGGGTAGAGGTTACACATCACAACCCTAACATTTTAATCCAAACCATTCATAACCCCGGGTAATCCCGTGTACTTAAGCTAGTCAATGACAGATGTCTTGTATTAGTAAAATTTTAAAAAAATAATCTCATGTATAAATACAACAAGATGTAAAGAAGGCGCATTTAATATTTTCCGTCCAATTATAACAACAACAAAAAAGTTAAACAACAGGTCTCATTAGCTCAGTGGCTATATCGCTATCCTGGTAAAACAGGAGTCCTGGGTTCGATTTCCAGAAGCGAATAATATCTTTTTATTTTCTGTGTCTTTTTCTGTACTATTTAAAGCAACACGTTGCAAAATTTCAAATCTGAATGTTTGTATATCCCTAGGGCGGTTCTGAGAGTGTACCACCACCCTGGAACGTGACGTAAATATTAATAAATTACAAGTGAAATAATAATTATTTATTTCAAAAAATAATAATGTGCGCTGGGATTTGAACCTGCGACCCCTAGATTCTTAGTCAAGGATCTTAACCGGTCGGCCACGGAGTCGTGGTGAAATTTAAGAAAATATTCATGTATTAAGGCGGAGAGGAATGGCGGTAAGAGATTATTTTTTACTTAGAAGTAATGATAATATTATTACGCAATACCTTGAATATAATGTTTTTAACCAGAAAAATATTATATGTATATATTTTTTTAAATTTACGTAAGCTTAGCATTTTCCAAAATTAAATCAGAAATATTAACTAATTTCTGACCGTCCTACGTAAGTTATATAAAATATGAAAATAATTTTTAAAAGTGGAGTAAAATAATTGCTATTCTTTCACGGTACATTTTTTTTAATATACTTAAAACCATACCCTTTTTTAATTATTTGAGAAACAAATTTAATAATGTTATCATTAAGTTCTGCAAGTATTTCAATTATTTATAATTGTGACAGCTATTTCGGCATTCAAAGCCACTTAAAAACTGTGGTTAAGCCACGTTGAGATGACTTAGTTGTATGATTCTATTTACCCCCATCCAATTAAATTTTTTGTCCTGCCTTAAATGATTTATTACCGGTAAAGCCGATTTACTGAGAATATAATTATAATAATAGATTATCTATGCTGTGACGTACTTTAAAATCTTTATAAATCCCGCATTAAATGGAAATATTTTATTTGTTGTTTTATAATGACGTGAATGCTATTGACTTACATTTTTTGGATTTGTCAACATACTGAGAAGTGGGGAATGAATATTTTTATTACTTTATTAATTAATGTTATAAAATTGAAATTCGGTTGGTGCAAATTAAATCACATAAATAAGTCGTCGCAACGTGGCTAACCACAGTTTGGAAATGGCTTTGAACGCCGAAACATGTAACAATAAAAAAATACTGAAATACTTACAGAACTTAATAATAAGATTATTAAAGTTTAAAAAAAAACTATGGAGTTCAACGAATAAAATACAAAAAAATAACTCTGTTACAAAAAGTTTTGTAATCTAAATATTAAAAAAAATATTTAGAGTTTATGAAAAAAATAAGCTACGCCTTATTCTTTTTCAATTTATTTTTTATTTCTTCTGCTAATTTTAAGGAAAAACCTTCACAGTATTTTTTGATGGTATTCAAATTTCTAAATATTTATAAAACATACGTAGGACGGTCTGGAAAAAATCATAAATTGATAAATACCGGGGTTATACACATTTTAAATCTATGTAATAATTAGTTTTTTTTAAACATTATTTTTATCGTATTCCGTAATAAAAATATCATTATTTTGAATAAAGAAATATTTCTCTCCGACGTTCTCTCCCTTTTAATACTACTGGGCTTAAAGATGGTACATTAATTGTTTTCTATCTAAATATTAGATTCTTGCTAATATACCTGCCAGTAAATTAAAGCTCTTTGGTAATGTACTCAAGTGGCAACATCTGATACCAACTTGTCCATTGCAAAAAGCCACCTAATTCAAGGAGACGAACACGTTTGGTTTCCAAATATCCGATATGTGGCCGGTAAGGGTGGAAGTTGGGGTGTTCATTATAGTATAATGAAACCACAGAGCACGTGTTTCAATTCGGTTCCCCTCTCAAAGGTCAATCAGTTCCTAAAAGTTTTAGATAAGGGTTGCAGACACTGATTAAAAAATATACTCTACACACATAATCATTCAGTGGAAATAAATTATCTGTATCTAAAATATATATATATTTTAATTTAGTTCCAATACATAAACGCCAAACGCACGCCCAACATCTGTATATGGTTGACATTTGTCATATGAGAACAGGTTGCTTCTACGAGCAGTTCCCGTGTTCAACAGCTCGGCTGTGAAATAATCTGCCGGCTTCTGTTTTTCCTCCCTCCTACAACATGGATCTCCTAAAGACCCAGGTTCACTCCTTCCTATCCTCTAAAAGATCTTCCACACAGCATCTCCAAAGATAATATAAGCCTTTAGGGAAATTATTTCCCTCAGGGCCTCATATGTAGTTACTGTAAAAAAATAATCTTTTTTTTTAAAACCACTGTATTTAATATGTAAATATCTACGCATATAAGGGATAAATAAATTACATATTAGGTAATTTGTATATCCTGAAGACGGGAGCTTCGCTCCTTAAAAATTTTGATATTTACTTATTAAATTTAAAAAAAGTAATTATTATTAATTTAGTAATATATAAATATCAATAAAAAATATTATATTCATATATACGGGTTAAAGAGTGGTTTATAAAACATTTCTTTTTAATTTTATTGAAAATAACATCGAAAAGTAATTTCACATTTATTGAAGAAGTAAAGTAATATATAAATTTATTAATATATACCTTTCGAAAGCGATGCTTTCTTCATTAGGAATATATAGAACACATTATTATAGTATGTCATGTAGATATCTGTGTATATTAATAAAGTGGTGATAAGAAAGAATATTTTTTAATTCATTTGTTAATAATGTCCGGTCGAAAATAAATAAGTGAAAAAAGTTACAAAGGTTTTTTAATCAAAAAAATTCATTTAATTCAATGATGTTTTTAATGACAAGTTACTAGAGAAGACTTTTCTGTATTATTTTAAGCAAAAATATGAAATTTTGGTGGAGTAAAGTTACGTATTTTACACATTGAAGTAGAATTATTTGATAGGAAGATGAATTTTCCTGGTAATCAATAACGTAATGGAAAATTGAATATCGCTTCCAAGACTCAAACAGCTTTATAATTTTATAATGAGTATCAGAAAACACTTAAATGCCTTGCGACTTCCTCCCTAACTAAACCGAGTTTGAAATTCAATTATGAATTGTTATTCTGGATAAGTTGGAGAACATTCGTGTGGCAGATAAGTAAGCGGCGCCGTGCGTCGAGAAAACCACTTCGAACTTTTCTTTATTTAATATTTTTTATCATATTTCAAATTAAAATCTCCCTGAATATTTGGTAAGCTCCGCAAAGTTCCCGGTGTTAAATGCAACAAAACACAAGCTGGGTTTTTTTAAGCTTCTCTCATAAAAAATGTATGAACAAAGTATTAGTGCGGGACAAAGTTTGAACAGTTTCGTCAAAATAATTCCAGGAAAGGAAAATCCGTTTTTGACAAGTTGAAGCCTTCAGCCAGCATGCGTTCTGAAATAATCCGCGGCTATTACCTGTCTGAGGGTCAGCAAACTTTTCGGTCCAGGTGTTTTGAGGTAAAATGCTTAAATAGAATTACCTTTTTCCGAGGAATTCATCAAAATTTTGTCCCAGCTTGATTTCCGGCATTATTGTTTTAAATGAAACTTGAATTGTTTGATTCGTAGGAACCATCTAAAGTTGAGGTGAGGTAAATTAAAGTTTGACGGAGAAACATAGTCTGGTTAGCTATTTTATCTGGTGTTGGTTTCATGTTGAAATTGAGTGACGATCAATCTATACCCAATTTTGTCATTTTGGGAACGCTTTAAATAGAATCGGACTTCGTTTTAATCATGTTGCTGAAGTATAGATTATATGTATCAAATATAAAAATTAAAATTCTTGGCAACAGCTTTCAGATAAATACTGTCAATTTTGACAACGAGACAAAATATTATACAAATTTTAGTGGTCCCTTTGGGGATTGGGGCCCTTTATTGGAAGAGAGAAGTACAGGTCGCCCACAGTCAAGACGGGCTGATGATTTGAACTACCAGCTTCGAATAGTGAAAGCTGCTAAGACCGGTTAGTGGCTCAGTTGGCATCACGTCTGGATCGCACGTGAGTTCAATGCCTCTGTCCTCTACCACGACACAAGCAACATCTTCCGCTTACTGTGTGTGATCTTATCTGTAACCCGAGAATATTTGTTTTTCTTTTCAAAGAAAAAAATAAGAAAGAAAGAAAGAAGAATCGGCAAATGTAGAAAATTTGAAGGAGGATTGAAGAATTTGGAAGTAGAAGAAGAATAATACAAATGAGAATTACAAATATATGGATATCACCATTATTTGCTTTTAACATATATTTTTTATCAGACCACCGGTATATTTAATTAATTTCTTTTTTATTATTTTGTTTAAATATATATTTATGTAAGTTTTGGGCATATTACCTGCTTCATGTACTAACATAAAATAAAATATACCTTTTTTTAAAGACAGACAATCATTCCCTTCTTACGAATAACCTGACAATATTTAATACAACAATATAAGCGGAAGATATAGCTTGTACAATGATGGAGGACTTAGACAGCAGAGGAATTGAACCCATGGTGCTTGGTGGGAACTGGGAATCCGAGATGCATTTGTTAACTCGTCAATCGTACAATGTAAAATAGCGTTTTTTTGTTATTTTATGGCTTTCATTACATGCCTTATCTTTGGGTCCCAGGTTTCCCATCCATTTGGAGTTGGCCGTGCACAGCAGGACATGTCTAACATAAAATAGAGACATGAATTAAAATATTTTGAAAGGTATTTTTTTAGTAATAACACAGTAAAGATGAAGTTGGGAGATAGATATTTACTGGCATGAGGAGGGAACTTGTCACTAATCAAATCCATATTAATAACGTTTATTACCTTTTTTTTATAACAAATAAAAAAAAAATGATATCCTCACTGGGGTTTTCCATGCTGAGGATTTCAATTACAAAATATGATTATATTAAATTGATACGATTTCTGAAAAAAATAAATAATTAGGGGTAAGTTGGGGTATTTTAAGTACAGTCGAGCGTATTAGGTGTTAATATCTTTTCTATTTCAGATCTCGCCATGTAAAATATCCAGCGTTTTATTTGATTTTTTAATGCATTATTGTTGTTGCAATTTTTGAAGGATAGTGGGATTTTGTTGTAGAGTTTAGTACCATAGTACAAGAAGTTTTTAGTGTCTAAATGTTTTGTTTGTAGTTCTTTGTTGGATGTGTTTTTGACTCTCAGATCTAGTGTTTCTAATATGTGTGTTTGATGTTATTTCTTGTATTTATTAATGTAAAGTAGAATTGTTTTATTGACATAATGTTTAGAATGTTGATGATTTCGCCAGTGCTAGTTCTTACAAGAACTTAATAAGTATAATTTTCATGATGGCTTTTTGTGTTCAAATGTTAAATATTATCAATGGCACTGCCCCATCATAAAATACAATATTTATTCTAATAGTGATTAGCAGAGAGTCACAGAGATCTTAATAAAATCTTTTACTCTTGAAAAATTCCCGATTGTTTTAAGAAAGTAAGTTATTTTTTTAATTATGTTATTTAAATAAATAATATGTTCAGTCCACTTTTAAGTATGATCAATTTGATTACATTACAATTAAATATTGCATGAATGAAGAAAAATAAGTTAAATTTGAGTTCCACAAAAAAAATATGTCAACTCAGTAGCAACTCTGTGAAGTCATAGTTTAAAACAGTGAAGGAAAATAAACATTAAGAAATGTTTATTTTATTCCCGAAAAGAAATAAAATAAATGAAAATGCACATTTGGAATTTGCACCTCCTTCCAGAGGAAAAGTTTCTCTAAGAATCTCCCTGATAACCAGAGAGAAACGAAAATTTCCTTGAAATGGTTAAATTAGCAAACTAGATTTTGACTTATTATTACCCAGTTAAAGTACTTCCCTATTTCTATCATCCTTCCTATACTCAATCGAGCAACTTTTTCACAAAATCTCAGCGATAAGGGTGGATTATTTCGATATCATATCGATTTTGGACGTGATGGATACGAATTATTCTTAAAATGCAAACACTTAAATAAAAATAAATGTTTGTGTATCCTCGATTTTTTCTTCGAAAATTTCTCCACCAGTTTGGCTGAAAATAGCACAGTTAGTGCCGGGAAGGTTAAAATAGTAGTTTGAATGAAATCCAATGTGTAAAACTGACTATAATGTTTCACAATTAGTATGAAAAACATTGAACCGCTATGTTGTATTGAGGTAAGCCTATAGATATACTACTCTTGTTAGCCACAGATTACATATTCAAAAGAAGAAGATATATTTGGTTAGAATATTTTCAAAATGTAAAACATAAGTAGGTACCTACATAATAACTTCATTATTTAGATATGTTTTGAAATAATAGATGTTTGGAATAAAATAAGATTTTCAAATAAATGTTTCTTTGTTTAGAGATAGTAATAGTCATCACAGTGCATTACTTTGGCTGTAAAATCAATTATGCAACCTAAACGACAAGCAAGAATTCACAAATTAAAAACTTTATTTGAAAAAAAAAACCCGAGCACGGTCGGGTACACATGAACTAGTATTTTTATAACATGTCATCACCTCCGTAACTCTTCAGACTTGAAAATATTTTAATATAACAATCTTCTAATGATAAAATGTTTTGCTAGACAATTATTATTACGCGTGACGGCTGTTTCACCTTCCGAAGGCAATATCAAATTGTGGTGAACTCACTTACAGATAATCTACTTATATTATTAAAACATGGGTACTTACAATGGAAACCTTTAATTAAGTTTTAATAATGCCTTCGGAAGGTGAAACAACTATCGCGCCTAATAATAATTGCCTAGCAGATCCCCTTTTTTAAAATAAAACGTCTTTTTTTTTAAATATCAGTTATCATAAAAAAAACGTTAACTTTAAATTCTACAAATTAAAATCGAATCCAATAATTAAATTTAAAAGGAGGTCTAGAAATTAAACTCGAATCCAATAAATAAATTCAATGTTAATACTATCACATTTTTGCCGGAATGACACTAACTAACTAACCATGAGGACGGACCGCCAAACAAATTGCTCCTGACATACACTTCTTATTTCGTTCACATTCATGCAACTCTTCTGTTATTCCGACTTCTGACATGGTCCGGCTCAAGTATTTGATTCACTTGATCATTCCACGTTTTCCTCGGACGTCTACGGCTTCTTCTTCCATTCACATTCGCGTCATATTTTATCCTTTCACTCCGTTGTTCGTCCATACGCTCTAAATGCTCAAACCATCTAAGCGTCTCTTTCTTAATCGTAGTTATTACGCTTACATCAACATTGATTCTTTACGAATCTCGGTATTTTTCACATGAACGACACCATACCCCATATAATACATTTTATTAATGTGTGATGCTTGTCGTTCAACCATTCCGTCCGCCCCGCGACAATGAACGCGTGTTTCAACCGTAATAAATTTCAGTACACATTTTAACGTATGTAAATAAAAGTAATGTTTAACTAGAATAATTGAACTCCAGCAGCGCTAATTCTTATTGATGAATGGTTCAGCCGGCGCAATGTATCAGGGAGTAAAGCTTTTACGAAATAACGCCCAATATCTCACGGGCTACGTACAGTGCACAACGTACATTGCCGCCGTCCTCCCACTATCGCGAACACATGCCTCTCCGGTAATTAGGAGAGCAAAAGTTAATTTATGAGAAGCTAAAGCTTTGATACACTGCGCCGCTTGCGGTGAGCTTTCGTACCCTTCAATTAATAATATAAGCTACGCGGCATGCGAGATTCTTATTCACTTACTAATTTAATTTAAGGCAATGTGTTTACACCCAATAATTTACTGTTTTTTGTATTTTACATCATACTACGCAGATGATACATACTTAACAATAATTCGCATGTGCAAGAATATTACGAATTTAATTTTACCTTGATACAGTAAACCCTAATTTTAAGCAACCGTGGTTTTATGTTTATATTAAATATCCTGCCTGCCGAATGCAAATTAACACATTAAACATTAATGAAAATTAATTAATTAAATCTTATTATAGTAGTAAATATTCCTGTGTATAAAAATATTTTAACAATGAATTACACATATTCAAACAGATTGTAATCAACAACGGTTATAATGCGAAATTAATGGAAAATATCGTAAGCCAAAAGATGAAGAAAAAGCTTATTAAATCTTATTTTTACCCATAAATAATTGACGTTGGGAAACACTTCAAAAATGTATTTTTTAAATAATTTTTCTTCATATTTAATAATATAAAACAACCCAAAAAATTAAAATTGTGTTTTGGACAGCAAGGATAAAGATGATATTTTAAATAAAACGGGGGTCTACGAAATTAATATGTAACGATTGTAACTTTTATTATGGATTAATTTTTTTTAATACAATACTTAGGGAGCACCTAAGATGTTTAAGTAATAATTATTATTCTGAATTTGCAAACCATATTTTGGAAAAAAACCATTATTTTGTCATAAAGGTTTAAAAATTTAATATATGAATACAACTGGTTTACAATTATATTAATTCTAAATTTTAGAAATTAGAATAAAATTAATAGTAAAAAAATATTATTAATGTATATATATATATTTTTTTAAAAGCCGTAACATTAATACTCATATTTATAATAATAAAAAAAATTGTGCCTTGTTATTTCCATGATTTTGTTAATTAATTTTTTTTTTAATTTCTAAAATAAATTTATGTTTAAATATATTACAGAATTTTTTCTTTTTTTAATTTCCTTTTCTAAAATTATTTTTAAGCAATTGATTTCTCTCATTGTTCATTTTTGTTTATTTTTGTAATTTGTTTTTTCTTAAGTTATTATTTTTCTATGTTTATTATTTGTCCATTTTTGTCATTATTTCTCAGCATACTGTGTATCCTGATGAGGGAAGTTTCACTTTTGAAATATTTTGATATTTATTTATTAAATAGTGGTTTAAATAAAATAATTCCAATTAATTTTATTGAAAATGACAGCACAAGTGATTTTTCATTTAAAGAAGAAGTAATTAAAAATTATGGAAAATTATATTTACAAATCTCAAATGAAATACAAAACAGAAAAAGGAACAGGATATAAAAACGTAATGGTCGCATCTGGGAATCGAACTCGTTACTTCTATTTTATAGGGACTAGCACTCCAACCACCGGCCTAATGAGACCTTAGAACTTAAATATCAATTAAGAATTTCCAATTATCACGTTCAAATATTTCCCATATTTTTGGCTATATTTTAATATTTACAATAAGGTTTATATGCTTCTATAAGTTGCTCCAATAAATTGAATATTCAAGTATGTTGGTGTTTTGAAAGTTCACACATTCAGACAACAAATAATTGGTAATCGGTATTGTTCAATGTTTGTTTTTGAGTTAAATGGTGTTCAAACTTTAAGTAATTAGAATGAAATTAATTGTTTGAAATAACTTATTCTCCCATTAGATTATAAGTATTTTTCATATTTTGATATTACTCTTTATGTTTACCTATTTTAAATTGAATTCAAAATTATTCAGTGTGAACGCAATCACATAACAGACAATAATTTATTTCAAATAATGAAATTTATTGCTTTCTATGCTTTCAAATGTCAAAGTTATGAATAACGACTGCCTAATTTGTGCTTGTTTTATCAACAAAGTCTCAGTAAATAACAGCCTTTCAATGACAGCTGTAGAGATAATCGAGCCTTGTTAGACCATTGTATGATCATCACAAATATCATACCAGTCTTAAATATTATCGTTTTCAATCTAACGAGCAACAATAAGCCATCCGCGTCAAGAACTTCTCGACCCACTTCAATCCTTCCAAGGTCCAAGCCTTACAAACTTGGGCTGATCGAGAAATCCCGGCTCGCTCAGTCGGAATGGTTAAAAACATGACTTATTACCGAGGCGTGGATATTGTTAAAACAGTCTTAAACAAGGCTTGAGGCCGGCTTTACTATAGCAATGCTGAACCTTCGCATAAGAAAGTAATTAAATAGTTAGACGGATTGTGTTTAACGTAAAATTTTTGTTTATTGTTATGCACCATAACCCGAAATACGTAAAAATGTATTTATCTTCTTATTATTTATGTTCCTCAAATACTTGATTTCCTTTTCCTGTAAACTGTTTTTTTAAATCATTGTAGAAAATAATTATTATGTATCTGTCATGTTGGTAGTTGTGAGAACGAAAGTAAGATGTTTAGGTTGGTAGCATTGTGGCGGGCTGGTCGGCTGGGCTGTCTATCGTATAACGTGAACTTGTTTGAAGTCTGAAAATAAACGTCTTATAAAGAAATCGTCTATAATTCAATTACCCGACTGTAAACATATTAATAATATTAACAGAACCCAAATGAAATATGAAAACGGAAAAAAGTAAAGAAAATAAAAAGATTTCAGTCGCATCTGGGACTCCAACCCAGGTCCTTTACCTATCCGGGGCAACCGCTTAACCAACTTAGCTAATGAGACAAGTTCAATTTATGCCATCTTCATCGATATCATATCTCAAATTCAAGATTCGTCTTCATTTTTTTATCCCATATTATTGGCAGCTGTATTTATAAAGATTACGAAGTTCCTAAGGAACACAATTGGAAACTAGACAGTGTCTTCGGATTAATATCCGATTTTTTATTCATATAAGACATCTATTGACTGTTTATAAAAGTCTAAAGAATATATTAGATTTTTAATTATTAGTTATTTTTATTGAGATATAAAAACTTCATTAATATTTAATCATTCATTACTTAGTAAAATTAGTATTTGTATTTTACCCCGGTCTATCTAATGCAGCCGTGGTAGTAAGAGATCAGGTCATCTATAACTTTTTTTTATTTTTTATATGAATACCGCTCAAGAGTCCCAACTGCTCCCAACCGTCTGGAGCCAGTGAGACTATGGCATTCCCAATTGGGGAGTGTTGTGAGGTTGAAGGTATTGGGGAGGGGAAGGTGAAGGGGAAGAGGGAGGTGGAGAAATACCTGGCTATTCAGATCTGGTCACCAAACACGGCTATAAGCCATTTCAAGCAACGTTTCAATTCTGAATGGTGGTCTATCACAAGGACGATACTGAGAGTATCTCCCACTCTGGAACGTGCGCAAATATACTATATATATTTTTTTAAATGAATTAATTGTGAAACAGCACAAATTAATTAAATAAAATTTACTTGCTAACGCCGAGATTTGAACCCGCGACCTTCGGATTCGTAGTCGAAAGCCTTACCCCTCGACCATGGAGGCCGTCAAAACTCTGCCCATCCTTAGATGGACCTGTGACCGCGCATGTCCTGTCCCGTCCCCTCACTACTTTCTCCGCGACTTGGTATCCACGTTAACACAATCAAACCTAATATTTTTTCCTTTTTAATAATAATTTCCTTTCCCTCCCCAATACCTTCAGCCTCACAACATTTCCCAATTGGGGATGCCATAGTCTCACTGGCTCCAGACGGTTGGGAGAAGTTGAGACTCTTGTGCGGTATTCATATAAAAAAAATGAGATCAGTTCACTTTATGTCATGTGTATCGTTTTCATACCTCAACTTTAAGACTTTTAAATATCATCCCCCATTAATTATTTTTCGTGTTTCACGTAAGTTTTGTTAATATTATCTTATTCAATGAATAAATATTACAATGAGGTTTATAAGGTTCAATAAGTTATTAAAATAAATTGAATAAAACATTTATTTTTATTATTATTTTCTAACATTAATCGCGGGTTTGCTTCCAATGCGAAGTAACTATCTCTGTAAGCAAATTTGAGAAGAGGAGACTGGTGCACTTACATTGGCGCTGTGAGTGAATCCCCTTGAATTGCCACTCAAATTGATAATATGTAACCCGTAGGTTCTGAGAAAGTATATATAGACTGTCTTTATCAGGAGAGGTTTATAATAAAAGTGTAATATGCAACGCGTTACAAAATGAGATATTAGCATGTCTTTGACAGTTAATCTTTTCCACACGGTTAGGTACAAATCTGACAAAGAATGAGCTACTACTTTACGTCATTCCGCGAAATTGCCATTATACCAAGACGTATTTTGATGGAAATAAGAAAAAAAAAAACGAATTTGATCGTCAAATGGTTGTATTCGAAAGAGAATTAAAAAAAAAAACACGTATCATAATTTCTATTTATTAAATTACGTAGATACTTTTATTTTTAATCGTGTACAAGTCCTGTTATGTCTTGTCAAGTCGATATTAGTTTCTTGTTATGCAGATTTCCTCTTCTAAGGAACCAAATGCTCCAGTTATGCATTGTGTATTATTCTGTTATTATTATTGTTTATAAATTAATTACAAATTACTTTGTAATCACCACTTTATTATTATATAGATATCAACCTGTTTCTAAAGCGAAGATTTCCTCATTAGGACATAGAGAATACTAAAAAATAATAATGTCAAGTAAACACAAATTACAAACATAAACTAAAATTGATTAAAGTAGGTAAGTAATTAATCAAAAATGTTAGTAAAATAATAATTATTAATTTACAGTTCATTGAATAACAAATTTATATTAGAAATTAAAAAATTATTATTTTTATTATTAATATTAATATGAAAATAAATTTAAAAGACAGCTATTTATTTATTTTAAATTATTATTTATATTAAATAGATTTATCCCAAAGTTCAATTTTAAAGATATTCCCTTCCTTTCCATGTAATTCTTGTTCTACCCGGCCCCCTTTCTGATGCTCTGTCCTGTCCTACTCCGATATGCTGTCTCTTTCCCCCTCTTTCACTTTCTTTAACCTAATATATGCGGTATTTTAATTGAGTTTATGTGATTACGATCCTGAGGAAGGTTACGATTAACCGAAACCGGTAAAAATATGTATTAATTTAATAAAGGGGTTATAAAAAAATTGCACTAATTGTCATTTATGTATAATAAATTATTATTATATTAAGTCTATATTTATCATCAGCTATTGGTTTGATTATGGAGTTCACTGGAAAAATATTATATTAAACAAAGAACTTTTTTTAATTTGATTATAATTTCAAGTAACAAAGTGATTGGTTTCTTAAATATTAATTGATTACGTGTGAGTGATGTGAAGTAATGAAAACACCAAACTACGATTTTTATAGGTCAAACTTTACCACTGAATGCAAGCACAAACATAAAATTTTGCCAATTTGGTGAGACGCCATTGTCATTTGCATTGGATTTCTGGCGTTCGTCCAACACCCGCCATAGCCACAAGTCACGTCAGCCTCCGCCTCTGTTCTATGTCTTCCACTTGCATCGTGATATCCGGTCCCGGACTTCCCGTCACGTGGTGACGCTGGTCCCGGACGCCTTTCCGGACATTAACTTTAACGAACTAGAAAGCCGGATGTTTACGAGAGGCTAGCCGCGAGGACGGTCATTACGGGGTAAGAATAGGTCTTGGTGGGCGGGTTTGGTGGCAGCCTTACTGGGACCACTGAAGAAATACCGATAGAAGTGTGTTATGGGCATGTCCGCTTGACCGAATTAAACTCACTTTTCCTTACGTCATCTGAAATTAATCGGACGTTTTCAAAATTGATTTTCCCTTTTTTTAAATATAAACATCGCACAAGAGACCTAACTTCCGTGTCCAGTAAGGCTATGGCATTAACAATTGGTTTGCGAGGCTGACGGGAGTGAGGATGGAAAGTGAAGAGGAAGATTAGAAAGTGCCTAACTATTCAGATTTGGTCACCAAAAATGGCTTTATAAAAAAGTATATATCACAGTGTTTATATCCGGTGGGTCTATGGCATACCCTATTGGTGTTGTGAGGCTGAAAGGGACGGTAAAGAGTTTAGGCGGGTGGCCATGGCTAAGTCTTTTCAAGTAAAGTGTCGAGTCCGAATGGCGGTATTTTACAAGGGTACTACTGAGAGTATCTACCGTTCTGGAACGTGCCGCAAATGGTGACCGGATAATTCAACACAGTACGAGGAAAAATTGCTATCCTGAAAACCTAATCTAATCTCACCTAAATAATCCTTTTTATTTATTTTTAAATTAAAAAAAAAAAATCTTAAATATATTTAAGAATTTTTTTTATTTTTTTGTTCTTAAGGTTAGATTTTCAAGCTAGTTTTTCCCCGTACTTATAATGACTATGTGTCACTTTTAAAAAGTGTGCCGATTCATACGTGTGTTGAATTGTCATGGAACCGCCACAAATATACACATTCAGTAAAATTGTGTACATCGGCAACATCCGTTTTATTTGAAATCGGTATGTATCAGATTTCTAAGGATTATCCGTTCAGTGACCGGGACAAACCCTAAGGGGAGGGGATGAACTACGACGGGGTGCGATGGGCAAAGATGGTGTGAATTCGAAGTTTCAGCTTATTGGAATTCTTAAAAGTTTTCTCAACCATACATGCCCCAAAGTGTTTTTGTAACTCACTTGAAACATGTTACGCTAAAGCTGGTTTTCATATTTTCACCGAATAAAAGCTCTACGTTTAATAAAATGTATGCAAGTTTTAATTTACAATCACTTTAGGCAAAGAGAGGTTTTAAATGAGTAGTGTGTAAAGTGTATTTGTGTGTAAGTGTATCAAATAATATACCCGTTAGTCTAGGAAACAAGGTAATGAACGGATTGTAGTTAAAATTAATGTTATATAAAAAAAAAACGATTTAGTTATGTCTGGATGTAATGAATATTTATATTCCATGATTAAGTGAGGAATAGTGTTTTGGCGAAACTTAGTAAATGTTTATATTATCCTAAAGAGATGCAATTTTCTTTATTACACGTCTTTAAAAAACTAAAACTTCTGACGATCACTGATATATATGCATAATGGAGTTATGCCTTTTAGTATGGTCATCTCCAGACAGGTTTTCACTAAAATACTCAACACATAATCGCACGACAAGATTTACAGAAAACCTACTAATACCATAAGCCAACAAAACAATATTTCAAATGACCCAAATACATGGCAATTTAAGTATATAACAACCTTCCATATAACATAAAAAAAACACACGATCTACTTCAATTTAAATCATCTCTAAAAACATTCCTTCTGAACAAATGTCACTGCATACTTTGAATACATACATTGAACAAACTAACAGATTAAGCTTGTCTGTATTTAACGTTAATTTATTTATTGTTAAATTTAAAAAAAAAAACAAAAACAAAACAAACTGGGGAAAGGCCACCATTCAGAATTGGGTTTTGCCATGTTTGGTGGCAAGATCAGAATAGCCAGGTACTTCCCCACTTTCCTCGTCTCCATATCCTTCCCCTTCCCACAAACTTCAGCCTCACAACATACCCCGATTGGGGATGCCATAATCTTACTGGCTCCACACGGTTGGGAATAATCGGGACTATTGTGTGGTACTCAAAAAAAAATTACATCGCATGATTCACGAAAATTTCCATCAATTTTGCAATTATCCAAGCATTTTCTCAAAACTTCATTATATTGTCCAGCAATACGATATTTTTTGTATAGGAAACTTAAACTATGTTGAATAGTTTTAAGGGAGTAGTATTATATTGGAAACTATTTTGATCAATTCAATAGCTAGTTTAATTAATTACTCCCGATGAAATGGCAAAGTCAATCGTGAACTTATGTCAAAATTCGAGCACAGTCACTGTTTGCGCCAATTTGGTGTTGTTGGTGAGAGAACTATTGTTGAAAATTTTATTGTTAATTTATTTATTATGTATTTACGGATTCAGAAAATAATAGCGTTATGTAAAAGGACAATCGTGTGTGTCAAGAGCTGATTATTTTTAAGACCATTAAATTTGTTTTGTGCAAATCTAGAAGCGATGAAAACTTTACGGTAATTGAACTTCTCCAATAAAGTAACGATCACTCACCGATTGGTCTTCTTGAAGTTCTTGGATCGATCCTATGTTATCACCACCGAATATATTATAAGAAAAAAATTCCGTTGGTAAATTATTATAATAATATTTCTTCGGTAGTTAGTCGATGCGGCGGCGGAAGGTAATTTTTGCGGTGGTGCGGATTGCGGGTGGCGAGCGGTATGGTGGTTATCATTCGACGAGAATAATGGTTATTTATTTATTTGTAAGACACAAACAGCTTTTAATACAAATTTATATATAAAGGAAGCTTAACAAAGCGTAAGCCAACAAAGTTTCTTGTGCTAACGGTGGTTAAGTACAGATGTTTTATTAGAAAGAACAAAATAAGAAGGAACTTGGAGAGGAAGAGGAATATAGGGTAGGGACAGGAGATATTCTCGATACATTATACAGTCGTTCATCAATTTGTGTTCGTACGTATTACTTCGGATCGATATTTTGAAAGGGTATTGTGAAGAATGTCAATATTGTGCACAAATACGGGGAATTGGAGAATTTATCCTAAGATTGGTCCTACAAGCGGAAAAAAAAAATGGTTGGTCGGGTTGGTCTTGATAGTATGTGAATGTTTATAAAGTTATGAACTTGAAACAAATTGACCATAAACCACAATCACTTATCATAACACATATGTTGATGTTAATGTTCAGGTAGCAGTAATATTCGAAAATCTCTATTTTGATCATTTACTGCTATTTTATATTGCAAAAGCAAATCAGATAGATATTATTACTCATAATTAAATAATAATAATAATAATTGGATGATTTGTATAGCGCTGTTTTTGTGAAAAATCACCTCAAGGGCGCTGTACAAATATTTATTAACTAATTATGTACAAACAGATACAGAAAAACATTTTATTGCATTTTTTCGGCATTCACTATATAGCAATTTCTAGACATTTTGTTTGGAAGTTTTATTTACTATGTACTTTTGCTATTTTTGATTTATTAAATTCGAAACAACCGTGCCATTGTTGTACGCATTCTAGGCACAATCAAGTATCTAAATGATTCAGTAACGATATTGTTATATTTTAGCAGAATTTCGGGTCGAGTAGTTCTCATAGATACATTAAAGGTAATAGGGTTTAGTAAATCAGGCTCTCCTGAATACCTAATAATTTTTTTAATGATTTTTATGATTCGACCTTGTCGATGGCATCGGAGTGGATTTTGAAGTGGAAGCAGATAGAAGAATTGTATTCAACTTGACATCGAACTAAAAAAAATTATGCCGTTAAATTCCCCGCCATTTCGCAGAATGAAACCAAAGCATTTTTATACATATTATATTATTTTTTATTGTGTTAGCGTGTGAAAGAAAATTTAATTTCTAATAGAAGATAATGGTAATATTTCAATATCCCTAACAGGGCTGAGGGAAGTATTGTTCATTTTATATTGATAGTTCTGTACAGTTTTCTATAGTTTTTATAAATTTAGGGAGGTTTAGATAATCGGCAAAAAGATACATTTATTTTATTAACAAATACATTAACAATATCATAAATAAAAACCTTTTTTTTTAAATGGACCTAATTGTGACCCTTGAGGTTCACTACTTGTGGCCACTAGTTTATATAGTAGATATGAGTAAGGTTATTTTTCAGTTGAAGAATTCTATTGTTAGCTTCGATTGTATTAATGCCTTCTCATTCTTGTGAATCCGATGTCATTGAGTCCCCCGTATCGTTATTTCAGGTTCCATCTAACACAGAAAAGTCATCGAGGAGACCAATTTAAAGGTCCATTATCATATAACATTGCCGTGTTAGATGGAACCTTTTTATTACAAGGGGTCGATTTATAAAATCCGAATAATTATTGTAAATTCGTACTATTTGTACTATTTCTGCTATCGTGATACGATAACTGATGAAAGTAGGAAAACACTTTATTACTTAGAAGCATTAGAAATAAGGAAAGCCAAAAACACTAATAGTAGACTAATTAATAATCAAATAAATTTCAATAAAAGTTTAATTCTTAGAACAATCCCAATAAACAAAGCTCACGCCCTTCCCGGTCCCGGTACCTGCTCCTCTCGCACCCTTGGCCCTTCACTCGCCCGTTTTTATCAATCTATAACACATGTGTATCTTAATTCATAATTTAGTAATATACTGCTCTGATGAAGCTACGGTAGTGGCGAAACCCGGTCGGCAAAAGTATATAACAAATAAAAGTTATGTAAACAATGTTATTGTTTTATTTTTAAACTCTATTTTCTTCTGTCTCCTCTTCAGAATGTCTTTAAGAAAAATTACAACTGCTCCTCTAGGATACTACCCACCTTTTCTTCTACTATACCACTTGCTACTGACGCTTTCTAGAACCTTAAACTTTCAGGTTCCCTTTTTAATTGTCACTAACTCGTTGAAGCAGTTGTCACGCTATTTATTTATTTTTAAAACAAAGAACATTCAAATTCATATGTGGAAACAAAGGAACAAAGAAATTATATCTCAGACACGTGTAGGTACCTATTTACTATAATAATCGGATGATTTTTATAGCGCCGCTTTTGTGAGAAATCACCTCAGATATTATATAATCAAAACCATGAAAAAAGGATATTTTAAAGGTGCGGCATGTTAGTATACACAAACCCCAATGTTTGTATAAACAAATGAAAACAAAGGAAATTGAATAACCTTTTCATTATTATCATGATAATACTCAAAAACAAAAATATGAATTCAAATTCTTTTTGTAAAGTAAGACATCAAATTATTATAAAAACATGGTAACAAAGTAGTGGGTGGTGAGACAGTATGTTCTTAATATATCAGGCAAGACGGTAAGAGGAACGACTGCGCTGCCTGTTTCATACATAACTTAATTTTGGATTTCAGGCCAAAATACCCACCCAAACTGAATGATATATATATATATTTTTAATTAAAGGTTTATTAAATATGGAGTATGGATGAGAAGTATTTTATTTATTTTTGTTTTAAATTATGAAGTCCGAGTACATGCCATGAAAAAAAATCATAAATTTATAGGTAAATTAGAAAATTATTAGTGGGCTTACAGTATTTTTTAAAAAATACATCTTATTTTCTATGTAAATACGATTACGTAAACAAAAATATTAAAACAAAACATTAAAAAAAAAATCATTTTTTCGGTTAGATATTTTAAATTATGTACGGAAAATTTGTGTTCCAACGTAAATTTGTCGTTTTTAATTTAATTTAAAGTCCACCATAATGGTTATTTTAATATTTTAAAAAATATGCGTATTTTTTATTTTAATATATTTTTAAAGGAGACAAGGTAAAACTTTTTTTTAAAATCACAGTTTGCTCCCAAATAATTGTTAAAGGTGCCTCTAAAATCGCGAAAAATCAATTCCTTCATTGGCCTATATTTCATAATATAAAACAAAAATAAATAAATTACTCCTAATCCGTAGTATATATTTACTATACTTTTTGTTGAAAAAATAGATCATTAGGTGTAGGTGAGTATTTTGGCCGCAAATCCAAAATTAAGTTTTGTATGAAACGGGCCGCACAGCCGTTCCTCTTAAAGTATTTTACTCTATTTAAGTATTTAAGTTGGGTTATATATGTTAAGAATGTATAAATAGTATGTAAAAGTAGCACTGTAGGAATACCACTGAATGGAGTTATCTAATCATGTTTAAGTTTATTTAGAGTTAAGCGCACTTGAAGTGAAATAACACAAAACTGCGCTATATAAATGCTTTGTTATTATTATTATTATTATTGGGTAATTGTTGGGATAATTTTTTGTTATCAAAATACTCTCAGTATCGCCCTGGTGAAAGACCACCATTCAGAATTGAAACGTTGCTTGAAATGGCTTTTAGCCGTGTTTGGTGACCAGATCTGAATAGCCAGGTATTTCCCCCACCTCCCTCTTCCCCTTCTCCTTCCCCTCCCCAATACCTTCAGCCTCACAACATTCCCTAATTGAGAATGCCATAGTCTCACTGGCTCCAGACGGTTGGGAGCAGTTGGGACTCTTGTGCGGTATTCATATAAAAAAATATATTATCTTAAATCATCAAATGTTGAGAAAACTTTTTTTTTGTTTAACTAAATTATTTTGTAAAACAACATCAATAGCAAAGCAATAAAAAAAAACAATAATGTTGACTGTATTCGACTCCACGATCCCATGAGTACAGCGAACAACAACTTTACTCTACAGAAATAAGTGAAAAGATAAATTACCGGTTTGTTTAAAGAAAGTTCAAGAAAACAGTTCGTAATAATAAGTTTAAGTATCCTCTGGGTAGTAACTATATCGTATAAATGAAACAGAATTTTGTTTGTGTGAATAAAGAAAAAAAAAAATTAAATTTTATTTTAGTACACGAAACAGACAATATGCCCAAAAGTTACAGACGTAAATGTTTACATAGCAATATTAATTAATAAGTACAATAAACAACAACAAACATTATCTCGCAAAAATGATAATAAGAATGAAAAAGTAGCGAAAGGTCGAAAACAGGTGAATAATTAATCTGTGCTGATGGTACACTGTTTTGATACTTAATAAAGGGCATCATCACATTATCAGGTTGATATTAATGGTAAAACTTCTTTTTATATATTGATTAATTGTGGCATTAAAAATGTCTATTTCATTATTAGGGCAATGTATAGTATTGTAATTTCTTAATTTCCGCGGTAAATGAGAGAAATATCCCGTATTTGTGTGATAGGTTTTAATATAAAAAATGTATTTTATCCTCTTTGTCGATTTTCTTGTCAGATTTGTGATAAAATGTTTGGTGTATCAATTGATGCATGTATAATTTTGTACAAAAGGAATACAACAGAAAGTTTACGTCTGATTGACAGCGATTGTAGTTTATAGTGCGAAATTCGATCATTCTACGTTTCAAATTGATCACGATATGTAATCACACTGGTTAATTTCCTTTGTATGGATTCGATTCTGTAATAACGAATCTCGTAATTAGGAGACTAAATAGTAGATTGAACTCTGTTCTTCTATTTTCTCATCGAATTTTGTAGGTGCGTAATTATTTAAATCTTGTATGTGTCGTTTTCTTCATGAGCTAAAAGATAAATCATAAAAACATCAATTATCTGCTTACAAATTAGACAAGATGCCATAAGAATACATTATTTTTTATTGTATGTGTGATTTATTGTTGAATCAGAAATAACTAGTTCGAGTGTGTAAATCTACTGAGAGAATTTAAACATTAACAAAATGTAAAGCCCCCTGAAGTAATTTTAATCATTAAACGGGGCTACAGAAAAGTTAACCATTTTTTTAATGAATATTTATATTTTTGAAACTGATGGAATTCGATTTGACCAAATAAAATGTTTTTTTATCACTTAGAGAATGAGCGATAACTCGCTTTGACAGAATGAAATTTTAAGCCTCCAGTCTGAAGATGGCTTTAACAAGCTGAAGCCGGTTACGGTGAAATAAAATAAAAGTAGAAATAAGTGTTATATGTGTTTTATTATTTTATATTTGTATTATTTGAGCAAATAACATGATTTTTAATCACTTTGAGAATAAGCGATAACTTGTTTTGACAGAATGAAATTTTATTAAGTTCAAATTTCAGGCAGAGCCGGGTAACAAAGCTCTGGTAAAATTATGGTAATGAATTTCTGTTAGTGTGTAATTCAATATAATTCATCAGAAAAAATCTAGTTCGAGTTCCACAATTCATGATATATCATTGTATGTCGGTAAATCATGGAAATAAAGTTAGTTAATGTGTTTTCAAGTAAAAGTTGTACTTTTTCTATGAAACGTATTTTATGAGAGTACGTTATAAAGTAGTATGATATAAGCTGTCACGCTGCTAGGAAAGCAATTTACTTTTATAATGTGCGGAAAGTTTTAATTAAAAATACATTTACCCAACGAAGGAGCCCCGTCTGGATGCGATTGTTAAGAATCTCTGTGCAGGGAAACTTTTAAATGGTTTTTAATTTTATCTATCGACCTTTGTTGATCTTGCAGCAAAAACATTTTTCCAGAATTTATTGAATGTACGATATCCATCTTCGATATTTGAATTTATTGAATGTACGATATCCATCTTCGATATTTGAATTTATTGAATGTACGATATCCATCTTCGACATTTGAATTTATTGAATGTACGATATCCATCTTCGATATTTGAATTTATTGAATGTACGATATCCATCTTCGATATTTGAATTTATTGAATGTACGATATCCATCTTCGATATTTGAATTTATTGAATGTACGATATCCATCTTCGACATTTGAATTTATTGAATGTACGATATCCATCTTCGATATTTGAATTTATTGAATGTACGATATCCATCTTCGATATTTGAATTTATTGAATGTACGATATCCATCTTCGATATTTGAATTTATTGAATGTACGATATCCATCTTCGATATTTGAAAACAGATTGATTAATTATATGCAAAATTGATGGATTTTGGATATATTTTCATCTGCCAGCAGACGTTGCTATGGTAGCAGCATCACGTCATACGATTTGGTACGATGTAGCAATCGTGTATCTTTCTTTCTCTTTTGACTTTTATAATAATAACAAAATTACTTGGTTGCTTTTTACAGCATCATTTTTGGGAAATGTCAAAACGAGATTGTTTTTTACAATATCTCCACACAGGATGCTGTGTGGCTCTTGATAGAGTTAGATAATATCTAAAAACTGTAGCTAAAATTATCATAATAGTTCTTTTTTTTATATGAATACCGCACAAGAGTCCCAAACTGCTCCCAACCGTCTGGAGTCAGTGAGACTATGGCATTCCCAATTGGGGAATGTTGTGAGGCTGAAGGTATTGGGGATGGGAAGGAGAAGGGGATAGGAAGGTGAGGATAAGGGGAAATACGTGGTTATTCAGATCTGGTCACCAAACACGGCTAAAAGCCATTTCAAGCAACGTTTCAATTCTGAATAGTGGTCTTTCACCTGGGCGATACTGGGAGTATCTTCCACTCTGCAACGTGCGCAAATATACTATATATTATTTTTAAATGAATTAATTGTGAAACAACACAGATTAATTAAATAAAAATTACTTTGCCCACGCCGGGATTTGAACCCGCGACCTTCGGATTCGTAGTCGAGAGCCTTACCCCTCGACCATGGAGGCCGTTCTACAACACTTTACTCAAATATATTTTATAAAATGTTCGAAAGTTATTCGTGTTTAGATACTAACTAACCATTACCCCATTCCGCATTCCATCAAAACTCTGTCTTCGTCTACATATTATTTATATATCAAAAAAATTAATTACAGTCCCATATTAGATATATTTCGAGTTAACTTAAAATTTCCCACTTTTTTTAATCCCTCTCTCCTTTGACGTGCTGTCTCTTTCTTTTTGATGTGTTGTCCCATTCTATTACATGTTAGCTATATCTCTGTCTCAGTGTATCTTTGTTTTGTTTTATATTTTATCTCCCTCTTATTATATTTGTATATCTGAACGATGTATGGCAGTGAGACATTGAACTGGCGGAGGAAGGATGAAAGTAGACTAAATGCTGTAGAAATGAGATCTCTGAGATGTATGTGTGTTAAAACTATGTATGATCGTACGAAAAATGTTGAGGTTCGTAAAGAAGGCTGATGTAAGCGTTATGAGTAAGAATAATAAAGGGACGCTTAGATGGTTCGGGCATGTAGAGTAAATTAACAAAGAAAGGAGTATAAGGATAATATATGATGCGAATGTGAATGGAAGAAGAAGCCGGGGTGGTTCAAGGAAGACATGGCACGATCAATTGAATTAAATACTTGAGTCGGGCCATGTTAGAAGTCGGAATAACAGAATATAATGTATGAGACGTTGTATGAATGTGAATGAACCAGGAAGTGTACTCCAAGATCGAGTTGTTTGGTGGTCCGTCCTCTTTGCATACCCCTGCGGAGAAAAACCGTGATGGTCAGTTAGTTAGTTAGTTAGTTACATATATATTCTCACTCTATGTCGTTGTTTAGTTTTAAATTTTACCGAATAAGCGAAACCGGTTGGTGATGATTGAAAAATGAGTTAGTTATTCTGAACAGTTTGAACCGTTTGTTTTGTTTAATAAATATGTCGCAACGCAAAGTAATTGCTTTCTATGAAAACAAAATTAAATCTAGTCCCATACATTCTCTTCGGACTCTTGAAATCACCGGCTCAAGTATTTGATTCACTTGATCATACCATGTGTTCATCGGACGTCTCCGATTTCTTCACTTTACTTTATATTTTTCATATAAAGAACCGCTCAAACGGCCGTCCTTCCCAACCCCACTGAGTAACTGTTGAGCCGACATTTTTCCTCAACACTGTTCAAATGCACTACTAGGCTCTTCCCAACAAAATTCTCGACCATTCTAGGATATCGAGTTTCGTGGATTAAGTTCCCCTCAACAAAGGACTAATCATAAAAAGTGTCAACAAGGTGAAGAGATGGCACTGAAATGTTAAATGTCATTATTAGTTCGCGATCTGTTTTACGTGAATCAAATATTGAATGACAAAGATTTATATCCGTTTTCGAATATCAAAACATGTTTTCTGTATGTTTTAAATAAAAGTTGTAACCTAAGTTTTGTTTTGTATTTTTCATGGACGAGTAACGTCAAATGTCAAATATACGAAACCAACAAGGTGCTTTCGCGGTATTAGTAAAAGTCAAGTTAACACTTTATTTTCAACGGGCATATCTGTAAAGTATAAAAAATTGATTTATGTATTAGTTTTTAAAACAAACAACATGTATTCACAATTAATTCAATATTAACTAATCTTTGTTATTTTCACATTGAAAGTTTTTATTTTGATGTCACTTTATTGTCTTAAAAGTGGGCGGCTACTATTTTACCGTTTATGAAAATGGGCGGACACTATTTTATGGTGGGTGGGAACCTCCTTAGACAATTTAGGATAAAATATGCTTGAAAACAGGCTAACAGAGCGAATACTTAACGAAACACTTGGTTGATCGGTGAATCAGATTGATCATTCGAAATGTGGGGAAGAACGGCCGTAAATGTCCAATCCATATCAGCGTCCTTCTCAGGATCTTTCTCATTGCTCTTACTGTATTGGATTATTTGTTTTTTTTGGCAGAAAAATATACATTATTACCTTGGTACCTAAATACATATAAAAATAATGCGGCATATTCTCTCCCACTTTTTTATTTTATACAGATAAAGTTATTCAATTTGGAAATTTCTTACTCAAGAAAGTAATTCTCATCATCTGCTTAGTGCAAACTTCAAAAGATTATGGCGAAGTATGAAAACGTCGCTAAGAACCAAAGATATTATCGCTTTTCATCTTTAAACTCGTAACAGAACTCCTAAATAAAATTTATATCGCCGCCTTAATTAATTTGTAAATTACTTAAGTTTATTTTGGCAACTTTCAAGAGAAACATTTTTTTTTAAATAGTATCAACTTTAAAGTTTCGAGATATCCTTTGGAACTAATTTACATAATTATAAATGTTTCCAATCAAATTTTAGTTCTTGCATAAAATAATATACAAATTAGAGCACCATTTTGAACTTCTTTTGTTTAAAGTATTAAGAAATTTAAGTTAGATCGAAGGCCAAAGAGTAAATATTTCAAGTTGAAAAAAAAAAAAATTTTAAAAAGAAAAAAAAAATACAAAAAAAAATGACATGTTATATGTTAAAGAATAATATAGAAGTACAAATATTCTCTAATTCATTTAAAAAAATTTAACATTATATAAACTGTACATCTATTCTATCTAGAAAAACGTTTAATGAGGTAGCATTTTAGGTTCTCTTTGGTTTCCAAGGAACGGCTGCGCGACCTGTGATATCTGAAAAAAAAACCGTTTCTCACTGACACAAGTGGCGTTAATTATAGATCTTTTTTAATTAAAAAATATAATCTAAGATCCTATGTTTAAAATATCCATTTTATGCAGTTGGCATTTTGACAAATGTCATTTCATACTATCATTAAAAATGGCGTAAATTCTTCCTTAATATAAACGCGTTTTTTATATATGGAAAGAAAAAAACGAATTGTATTATTTTGTATCCGCATAAGGAAGTATTTATTTCTATAAATGTAAAAGCTTTTTTCTGTTATTTTTTTTTACTGAGTCTTAACTGGAAATGTTTACATACCAAAGGCATTAATCGTTTAGAAATTGAAAATTCTACCATGCCGCCCTAAACATTATCAACTAAATATTTTCTTCAAAACATAAACTTCTTAAAATTTCGCAGTATTTATTGATTTTCATTTTAATTTTTATTGCTTAGTATTTCCGATACGTGATGCGATTTTATTGTAATTTATAATTTATCTAATCATTGAAGAAGACAATATTTGTATCTGAGATATCGCATTATTTATTGATTTTAATTTTTATTTTTATTGCTTACTATTTCCGATACGTGATGCGATTTTATTGAAATTTATAATTTATCTAATCATTGAAGAAGAAAATCGGTGTATCTGAGATATCGCATTATTTATTGATTTTAATTTTTATTTTTATTGCTTAGTATTTCCGATACGTGGTGCGATTTTATAGTAATTTATAATTTATCTAATCATTGTAGAAGACAATAGGTGTATCTGAGATATCGCATTATTTATTGATTTTAATTCCTTAGTATTTCCGATACGTGATGCTATTTCTATTTATAATTTATCTAATCATCTGAGGAGACAATAGGTGTATCTGAGATATCGCATTATTTATTGATTTTAATTCCTTAGTATTTCCGATACGTGATGCGATTTTTATGTAATTTATCTAATCATTGAAGGAGACAATAGGTGTATCTGAGATATCGCATTATTAATTGATTTTAATTCTTTAGTATTTCCGATACGTGATGCTATTTCATTGTAATTTATAATTTATCTAATCATTGAAGGAGACAATAGGTGTATCTGAGATATCGCATTATTTATTGATTTTAATTCCTTAGTATTTCCGATACGTGATGCAATTTTTATGTAATTTATAATTTATCTAATCACTGAAGGAGACAATAGGTGTATCTGAGATATCGCATTATTTATTGATTTTAATTCTTTAGTATTTCTGATACGTGATGCTATTTCTATTTATAATTTATCTAATCATCTGAGGAGACAATAGGTGTATCTGAGATATCGCATTATTTATTGATTTTAATTCCTTAGTATTTCCGATACGTGATGCGATTTTTATGTAATTTATCTAATCATTGAAGGAGACAATAGGTGTATCTGAGATATCGCATTATTAATTGATTTTAATTCTTTAGTATTTCCGATACGTGATGCTATTTCATTGTAATTTATAATTTATCTAATCATTGAAGGACACAATAGGTGTATCTGAGATATCGCATTATTTATTGATTTTAATTCCTTAGTATTTCCGATACGTGATGCAATTTTTATGTAATTTATAATTTATCTAATCATTGAAGGAGACAATAGGTGTATCTGAGATATCGCATTATTAATTGATTTTAATTCTTTAGTATTTCCGATACGTGATGCTATTTCATTGTAATTTATAATTTATCTAATCATTGAAGGAGACAATAGGTGTATCTGAGATATCGCATTATTTATTGATTTTAATTCCTTAGTATTTCCGATACGTGATGCGATTTTTATGTAATTTATCTAATCATTGAAGGAGACAATAGGTGTATCTGAGATATCGCATTATTAATTGATTTTTAATTCTTTAGTATTTCCGATACGTGATGCTATTTCATTGTAATTTATAATTTATCTAATCATTGAAGGAGACAATAGGTGTATCTGAGATATCGCATTATTTATTGATTTTAATTCCTTAGTATTTCCGATACGTGATGCAATTTTTATGTAATTTATAATTTATCTAATCATTGAAGGAGACAATAGGTGTATCTGAGATATCGCATTATTAATTGATTTTAATTCTTTAGTATTTCCGATACGTGATGCGATTTTTATGTAATTTATAATTTATCTAATCATTGAAGGAGACAATAGGTGTATCTGAGATATCGCATTATTTATTGATTTTAATTCCTTAGTATTTCCGATACGTGATGCGATTTTCATGTAATTTATCTAATCATTGAAGGAGACAATAGGTGTATCTGAGATATCACATTATTAATTGATTTTAATTCTTTAGTATTTCCGATACGTGATGCTATTTCATTGTAATTTATAATTTATCTAATCATTGAAGGAGACAATAGGTGTATCTGAGATATCGCATTATTTATTGATTTTAAGTCCTTAGTATTTCCGATACGTGATGCAATTTTTATTTAATTTATAATTTATCTAATAATTGAAGGAGACAATAGGTGTATCTGAGATATCGCATTATTTATTGATTTTAATTCTTTAGTATTTCCGATACGTGATGCTATTTCATTGTAATTTATAATTTATCTAATCATTGAAGAAGACAAAAGGTGTATCTGAGATATCGCATTATTTATTGATTTTTATTCCTTAGTATTTCCGATAAAATGATGCGATTTTATGTAATTTATCTAATCATTGAAGGAGACAATAGGTGTATCTGAGATATCGCATTATTAATTGATTTTAATTCTTTTAGTATTTCCGATACGTGATGCTTTATTTCATTGTAATTTATAATTTATCCTATTGAAAGGACACAATAGGTGTATCTGAGATATCGCATTATTTATTGATTTTAATTCTTTAGTATTTCCGATACGTGATGCTATTTCATTGTAATTTATAATTTATCTAATCATTGAAGGAGACAATAGGTGTATCTGAGATATCGCATTATTTATTGATTTTAATTCCTTAGTATTTCCGATATGTGATGCGATTTTTATGTAATTTATCTAATCATTGAAGGAGACAATAGGTGTATCTGAGATATCGCATTATTTATTGATTTTAATTCCTTAGTATTTCCGATACGTGATGCAATTTTTATGTAATTTATAATTTATCTAATCATTGAAGGAGACAATAGGTGTATCTGAGATATCGCATTATTTATTGATTTTAATTCTTTTGTATTTCCGATGCGTGATGCTATTTCATTGTAATTTATAATTTATCTAATCATTGAAGGAGACAATAGGTTTATCTGAGATATCGCATTATTTATTGATTTTTATTCCTTAGTATTTCCGATACGTGATGCGATTTTTATGTAATTTATCTAATCATTGAAGGAGACAATAGGTGTATCTGAGATATCGCATTATTAATTGATTTTAATTCTTTAGTATTTCCGATACGTGATGCTATTTCATTGTAATTTATAATTTATCTAATCATTGAAGGAGACAATAGGTGTATCTGAGATATCGCATTATTTATTGATTTTAATTCCTTAGTATTTCCGATATGTGATGCGATTTTTATGTAATTTATCTAATCATTGAAGGAGACAATAGGTGTATCTGAGATATCGCATTATTAATTGATTTTAATTCTTTAGTATTTCCAATACGTGATGCTATTTCACTGTAATTTATTATTTATCTAATCATTGAAGGAGACAATAGGTGTATCTGAGATATCGCATTAATTGATTTTAATTTTTATATTTGATACGTGATGCTGTCTCATTGTAATTTATACTTATTCAATCATTGAAGGAGACAATAGGTGTATCTGAGATATCGCATTATTTATTGATTTTAATTCCTTAGTATTTCCGATATGTGATGCGATTTTTATGTAATTTATCTAATCATTGAAGGAGACAATAGGTGTATCTGAGATATCGCATTATTAATTGATTTTAATTCTTTAGTATTTCCGATACGTGATGCTATTTCACTGTAATTTATTATTTATCTAATCATTGAAGGAGACAATAGGTGTATCTGAGATATTCCATTATTTATTGATTTTAATTCCTTAGTATTTCCGATACGTGATGCGATTTTTATGTAATTTATAATTTATCTAATCGTTGAAGAAGACAATAGGTGTATCTGAGACACTATCTAGATTGCGGTTATATTCGGGTAGGAAGTTGTAATCATCATAAAGATAGCAACCAATAATACAGGATTTTAATGGGGGATAATATTGAAAAGTCTTGAAGTTGAGTTATGATATCGATGAAGATGGCGTAAAGTGTTTTGGTCTCATTAAATCAGTTGGTATAGGTCTTGGGTTGGATTCCCAGATGCAACTGATAACTTTTTTATTTTTTTTTATTTTTTGTGTTTCATTTTAGATTTGTTAATATTATCTTCTTCAATGATTAAATATGATAATGAGGTTTATAAGCTCCAATAAGTTATTAAAATAAATTGAATTATAATGTATCATGTAGACAAAAGGTTTTGGTAGTAATATGTATTTTTGAATGCTAAAAGGTGGCGTTAATATCTCAATTTGTAAAAACACGGGTTAATGAAATTTGCTGAATAAGGTGACGATATGGCTTTGCCAGTTATGAATATAAGCGGGATAGACAGAAATCCAATCAGTAATACAAACTTGGAGATTTATATAAATTCATTTGAGCCCGCTCTATTTAAAAACAACATTTACCATCGGCTTCTGTTTGCCGAATCACAACAAAGAATCCCCATTGTCGTAACCTGAAAGAATGAAAATATTCAGAACGGGGTATTTTTCCACAAAGCGGAGGTCGGCATCAAACGATAATTTGAATGTTGAGATAAGTTGCTCACAGTTTCCTGGGAATAAGTTGAAAGAGGTTTTTAAGCTTCATCTTTGAAAGTCGGAACTTTATTTAACTTGCAAAAATAATATTCCATTTATTTTTTACTCCGTCTTTGTATAAATAGCACATTGTTTTCGCTAAGAACAAAAATTATGTTTATGTTTAACTGAAGCCGCAATACATTCAAACGGTGAACTATGGTGTCATAAAATTGACACTGCTTTTCTGCATGAAATTATTTATTTAAGGACTGTATTCGAATTCCATATTCATAAAGAGCTATGGATTAAAAATAGTCTATATTTTGCAGTGGCCTGCGTTGATCTATGACCAAAGGTAGGCTGTTCGAATTTATCTATTACATTATAGATCAAAATAATTAATCCATTTGAATGACAAAATGTATATAATTGTAACGCCACTACGGCGTATTGGGTAGTAGGGGAAAATACATAAAACATAATCATTTGACAAAGTGATAGAAAAATAATTAGTTAAATATTAAATCGAGATAATGTGTAGGTAATAATTTTCTTCGTCAAAGATTTTGAATCCCATTTTATTCTTCACAGATGGCGGCAATGCAAAATAAGCTTTCTTCGTCTTAGTATTTAACCTAGCTGTAGTGTTAAAAACTGACAATTTATAAAAAGCGTAAAACCTTTATTCGAGGGAGGGTACAAATTTATAAAATACAACCAACTTATCAATGTAACGATTGTGATATATAAAAAAACATTCACAAGTTTATAGAAAAACACATTATCATTTATCACAGAGAAATTTGAGGCAGTTTATTTTCTTTATTTGTTTGTTTTCTTGGGGTAGGGAGAGCTTTTCAGCTTATGCGGACTGCACCCCACTGGTATTATGTATCCTAAGATCCTTTGGAGATGTCGCTCGCTAAACTAAGAACTCGATCCTGGAGAAGCTAATGATCACACTATTTACGCAGCATCACAATTATTAGTGATACAGTGTACATACAGTTTTTGTTATTGAACAATGAGCTGGTGGATGCAATATGTTAGCTTTAATTAATAACTGACAAGATTTTGAAGAACTTTAATTGGTTTCAAGTATTTAGATTATATGAGAAAGCTCTACACTTCATTAGTTAGAAATCAACCGACTATAATTCACCTATTTGGTTCCTTTTGTATACCCTAACGACATAGGACGGGTTCAGTACAAATTTCTTAGGTATTTAAGCATTTAAGCTCAAAATTTCAATCGAAAACATTATTTAATTTATGTTACATTTTCATAGAAACTAAATTTATTAAATAAAACAAACACTTTGTTTCAAACCACTGATTTATTTTTAAATCAACACCAACCGGTTTCACTTATCTCAAGCTTCATCAGGTTAAAACTTAAAACTAAACAAAAATACAAAGAGTGAGCATATGTATAGTTGGGATATATAAAAGGAAGGAGACAAAATATAAAACCAAACAATAAAACAATGAGATAGAGATATGTTTACATGTAACAGAATGTGAAAAAAAAACTAAAAAAATTGAAGAGACAGAACGTCAAAGGTGGGATTAAGGAGAAGTGGGAATTTTGAATTAATGGTAGTTTTATATAAGGGACTGTAAGAAAAACAAAGAATATTTCTTAATAATTAACTAAAACTGATTTAAAAAAACTGGTTAGTTAAATATCATTAAATTATCTAATAGAAATATGGGGAAACACACACATTACATACTTGAATGAATTACAAATAACAGAGAATAAAGTGTTAAAAAAACTTTTCAATTATAACCCAGACACCCCCACAATAAAGCTATACCAAGAAATGAACTTGCTGAAAATTAGAAAACTGTACGATTATAATACATGCCTATTAATGTACAAAATTCAAAATGGACTTATACACACGAACACAGCATTTATAAAAAAACATCACAAGTACACGGACACTACACAAGACAAAATAATAAATTGTACACGAATACAGTAAAGACTGGAAGTGGTAAAAGAAACATATGCTTTGAGGGTGTATATATATATACACGAGTATATATACGCAATCTCCTTCCCGATAGACTCAAAACGGAGAATCGAGAAAGAACATTAAAAAAAAAACTGTTCGGTCTCAAAATAAGTGAGCAAAATAACAATGTATAATAGGAATAGTGTGAAATATAGGAATAATATGTAAGGTATATAAATAGTATAATGTAATCTTAACGGGGAGAGGGACGTCGGAGAGTTATTATTTATAAATTCAAAATAATTATGATATTATTGTTAATGTGGTGTTTTTAAAGAGAAAAATATTTATTACGTTTTTTTTTTAAATTTGCATGGGCTTAGCATTTATCAAAATAAAATCAGAAGTATTACACATTTCTGACCGTTCTATGCATGTTTTACAAAAATATTTAAAAAGTTAAATTTCCTTAAAAAATGCTGTGAAGGTTTTTCTTTAACATGTCGATGAGATAAATTTAAAAAAAAAGAACAGTGTGTAGTTTAAATTTTTCATAAACACGACGTAACTTTAATGTTTTTTTTTTTAAATTTTAATGTGGATTATAAATCTTTGGTTAAGTTTGTTTACAAAAAAACCAAACGAGTAATGATTAAAAATATTTTTCTCCACTTTAAAAATCATATTCATATTTTAAATATTTTGTAAAACATAAAATAGGACGGTCAGAAAAAGTAATATTTCTGAATAGATTTTGATAAATGCTAAGGCTATGTAAATTTATAAAACATTTAATAAATATTTTTCTATTTAAAAACATTATGTTTATCGTGTTGCGTAACAACACGTTAAACATAACTTCGTCAACAACAACACTGTCAAGTGACAGCTGGCTATTTTGCTCCGTCAAAAATCTTTTGTTTTTACTGTTTTCTGTGCCTAATTAGTAGTGAAATCTGTTTTTACAGTATTATTCTACCTACTTGGTAGCATAAGCCAACTTCTCTTAAGCGAAACTGCCACAGTGTGACGATTTTCAGTCGTTTTTGTGAATAACTTCTAGACTATCTACTCAAATTGTGTTTTGTGCTGTGACAGGAACTTACAGGAATTACACAGTGCCTTTCTTCATTCCGTTCTACTTTATTCATCAAAAGAAGTGCGACGAAACAAATCCGTTTAAAATAACCAATTTCTCAAATAATTTATCATACATAACCTATAATTGACACAAACTAGCATCGTAAACAAAAAGTCCGCGCAGGCGCACTGTTAAGTGAAAGTGATAAGCTTTTTGCGGTGAACTGAATTTCAGGCGCAGAACTTGCCTACATAATTAACTACGCTTTGGTCAAAGCCATTTTGTGATAATCAGTTTGAGGATAACTAGGCGTAACTCGCCAAACTCCATTTCTCGAGTTTAAAAATTCTGTCTTTTATTTGACACTAGAGCATACTAATTATAGTTTCGCTCTCTATAAAATGGATTTGAAAGAGACCGCTGTCTTGTTTCCGACTGGGACTGACCGATTAAATGAGGCTCGTGCTCTTCAAGATAAAATAAAGAACCTGCTGTCTATCAATATCTTAAACAAAGAACAGCGGACATCCCTTGCGAAGTATGTAAGTGGCATTATGGATCACCTGGAGGCTACGGTGAAGGAATGTACTTCTCCATCGAAGCCAATGGAAACAGTTATCGCAGCTATAAAATCGCTCTCCACCAACGTCACCGAAATCAAAGCTAAACTGGACCACAATAACATAACTTATGCAAATGTCACAGCCAGGCCTAGAACTACGCAACAGAGTCATGCTGTAGTGATCAGCTCTGATGATCCGGGAAAAAATTCTGATTACTTGGACCAACTGATAAAAACGCATGTTGATGTTAGATCTCTTGGTATTGGTGTTGCGGGTATGCGAAAAACTAACAGCGACAAATTAATCTTTAAAATGGCCTCACTACAAGACAAAAACAACTTCAAAGCGGAACTTAGCAAAGGACTCCAGGGACAAATAACAGTGACTGATGGTAAGCAACTCGAACCGCTACTAATTATAAAAGGGCTGATTAAAGGTGCTTCTGATGAAGACCTATTGAAGTCTCTAGAATCCCAAAATAAAGGATGTGAACTAGACTTCAAACAAAAACTCAGAATTAAATATAAAAAAAATCATAGGAACAAACTACTGTGCAACGTTGTCCTTGAAGCGTCACCAAAAAATTGGAAATCTTTGATAAATGCTGGACGAGTAAACGTAGGATATCAACGTCTTGTAGTAGAAGATCAATCACCGGTGATGCAATGCTACCAATGCCTGGGTTTTGGTCACACCCAACGTTTTTGTACAGAGAAGATAACTTGCTTTCACTGTGGAGAAAGTCATAAATATGACACATGTCCCAACAAGGCGAAAGAACCAACGTGCTCAAATTGCACCGGAGTTTCAAGAACCCACCGGGCAACAAATCCAGATTGCCCACTCTGGAAGCTGATGGATGAGCGCTTCAGAGAAAGGATAGACTACGCGGGACACTGCTAAAGGCAACTTCAAGGAAAAAAATGTTTCAATATACAAGAATACATCACTAAAAGCTCCTGTATGCGTATTATGTACATGAATGCTAGAAGCATTAGAAACAAAATTGACGAAATTGAAGAAACTCTAAAAAACATTTCAGAAACAGTTCATATTCTCGTAATCACGGAAACCTGGCTACGTAAAGGAGAGGAAACTTTTTTCAATATTGCCGACTACTCTGGAAATTTTGCTTCCCGTGAGATGGACAGAGGAGGAGGAGTCGCCATTTACATGCATAATACACTCGACAATAAAAAAATCGAAGAATGCGGCAGTGAAAATACCTTTCTAGGAATTAGGATTACGGCAAAAAATATTAAACCTCTAAATCTGTATGTTTTTTACCGTAAGCCGAACTCAAATATAACAGACTTCTTTGACTCTTTAGAAATAATATTAAATAAAAACAAACAAGACACATTACTTATTGGAGATTTCAATATCGATATTTCAAAAGACACTGATATTGCACGGAAATATATTCACACCTTGAAATCGTATAACTTTTATGTATGTAACACAATATTTCCCACAAGAGTAACTAACAACACCAGCTCGCTAATAGACCACATTATTACAAATAGGACAAATGGTTCCGGAAAAATCTCAAATATTGATGATCCCCTTAGTGACCATAATATACTTATATTGGATTATGAAAATTCCCTAAAAAACCTCCCCAATAACAGATCCGCAAGAAACCTATCAAATGCTTACAAAATAAATTATCAAAAATTAAATAACACACTTAAAACTTGTAAATTTACCCATTCGTCTGACGATGTAAACAAAAATTATAATAACTTCACTGACTATCTCCAAAATGTTATGAATTCGTGTAAAACAAAACTAAAAACTAATATAGGAGACAAAAGACCTAACAATACTCCATGGTTTGATGCAGAACTTGATAGGCTGATTAAAAAACGAAATAGCATATTTAAACTTTGGAAACGAAATCAAGGAAGTATTCCTTTGACAACAGAAAAAAATAAAGCTCGTAATACTGTCACCAACTATAGAAGATATATTAAAACTAAGTATTATACGAATTTGCTTAATGAAAACATGAATAAGCCACAACGAACATGGAAAACAATTAACTCCATTATATCAAATAGCTCCCGAAACCCAACAATAGCTTGTAAATTGCTAGTCATAAATGACGAAGAAGTAAAAGAACCAAAGGAGATTGCAACCGCTTTCAACACATATTTTCTCTCAGTTGGGGAGAGTCTCGCATCAGTCATAAAAACTTCAAAAACTGATTTAAATACCATCTACACGGCACCTCAAGCAAAACAATCTTTTAACATGATCAGGACAAATAAAACAGAAATCTTACGGATCATATCCAACCTCAAATCTAAAGCGGCAGCTGGTTCCGATGGTATAACCTCTCTCCTTCTCAAAAACTGCAAGGAGGAACTGGTGGATGACCTCGTATTCTTAATAAATCTCTCTGTCAAAAGGTATCTTTCCAGACAAACTAAAAGTTGCAAAAATTATTCCTATACATAAAGACGAATGTAAAAAAAATGTCCAAAATTATCGTCCAATCTCTATACTTCCAGCTATCTCCAAAATTTTTGAATGTGTCATCAAAGAAAGACTATTGAAATATCTCGAACAAAACAAAATTCTCACCTCAAAACAATACGGTTTCAGACGACGATCTAACACTAAATGTGCAGCTTTCGATTTCATATCAAATCTGCAGAAACATATTGACCATGGAGATTTTACAGCGGCAATATTTATTGATCTAAAGAAGGCGTTTGACACGGTGGACCATAACGTATTGATCGAAAAACTGAAACATTTGGGTATTGTTGGTACTCCTCTGGAACTTTTCAGATCTTACCTATCAAATCGCTTTTCGGCAGTAGAACTGGGTGGAGAAATGAGTGAATTGGGTGAAATAACATGTGGAGTGCCACAGGGATCAATTCTTGGACCGTTGCTATTTCTAATATATGTTAATGACATAACAAAGTGGGGCATTAAAGGAACTCTTCAACTTTATGCGGACGATACTGTAATTTTTTATAACAAAAAAAACCTAGCGGAACTTGAAATGGAAATGAATGCCGATGTTTCCCATCTCACAACCTGGTTGAGAATAAATAAACTGACCCTTAACGTAAAAAAACGCATTATTTACTATTCGGCAACAAGAAAAATTCCAGCCTCGATATCAAAATTGGTGACAACTGCCTCGAAAGGAAAACGACAACAAAATATTTGGGCCTTATAGTAGATTCTCAACTCTCGTGGGATCTCCACATAAATCATGTAAAGGAGAAAATTACCCCCATAACTGGTGTGCTATATAGACTTCAAGGATTACTACCCATTCCGTTACTAACTGCAGTATATTACGCCATGGTACATTCACACATTTCCTATCTCTGCTGTATCTGGGGCTTTGCCTCGAAGAAATTGATTGCTGATCTGCAGGTGGTTCAAAACCGAGCCCTCAGAAATGTTTTTGGACTTCCATGGGACACTCATGTCAGGGACATCTACTCAGTTTCCGGTATCCTTCCAATCACGATCCTTCCTAAGTATGAAATCACCAGCACCATCCTACAAATTACTCAACAATCAACTCACACTAACGTCAAGCCACTTTACAATCAAGACATCCACAACCACAATACTCGAAATAACAATAAAATCCGCATTCCTCAAACACACACTACAAAATATGGAATAAAATCTTTAAAACTACATTGCCTACACACTTTATAATTCGCTTCCAGATATGTACAAAACCATCCAGAAAAATAAAAAATCTCCAAAATGATGGTATAAAGGAATACTTTTTAAGGATATTTAAAAATGAAAATCAGTAAATCCATATTTGTATATTTTGTTGTTCCCTTATATGTTTTCTCTTGTGTGTTGTTCTATTTAACTTGGCCTTATAAAATTATTTCTGTTTGTATGTGAAACTTGTATTTTTGATATTTTGCTGTCAATGTAAAATTGTATGTACTATCTCCTACTTATGTATTGTAAATTCCTCCCGTCCTAAAATGAGTTTTGAAACTCATCGGGATTGCTTTAGCAAGAAATAAATATATTAAAAAAAAAAAAAAAAAAAGTATGCGGAGAGGATATGCGGCCGTATAACCAAAATCGATATACTTAGGTTTGCAGGCGTCTTGAGTGGAAATCCGCTATGTAAAATATTTTTACTGACAATATTGCCCAAGAATCCCCGAAGGATTACGTAGTGACGATATATGGCCGAATAACAAAATACGACATACTTATATATGCAGTCGGCTTAGGTAAAATACAAAATAACTAAATTAACCACGAAGGGGTAAATTATACACTCTTAGTAGTAGGATGGAGCCTTGGAAAAATTATGTATTGAAATATTAATTCTGATTCAAGTCGTACAAATATTTTTAAAACTATTTTAAGGAGTGGAAGATCACAAATTTTTTGAACAAGTATAACTAGTTAATATCGCATGTGCCGGAACTTCAATAATACTAAATGAATTTGAGGGGGGCTATTTCCATCTTGGACGCCACGAGCATGAATGTGAGAATAAAAGAAAATTCTTAGGCACCTACTAGCGTGTCATGTATTTTAATTAAAATAAGGTACATTTTAAAGGTAGGAAATGATTTTTTAATTAACTTTAACCTTTGCGGAACGAACAAATTTATTTTTCATCTCGGCTTTCACTATTGAGCAGTTTGTTTACGCCAAAGGTTCAAACGAGGAGCTAAAAATTCCATTTTGTAGATAATATTTTGCTTCGTGGAATAGACAAAATCGTCAATTTCTCACTATGAGTGCCTGCACACTTAGTAAATTTATCGGACAGCTATAGAGCGCCCTTCCATTCGCCCTTTGTGGTTTTTTGCATCAAAGAGGAAGGTCGCCTTGATGGCCGTTCCTTGTTCGAAATCAAATCATTATTTTAATTGAAATTCTGAAAGAAAGCCTTTAAATAGAATATACCATAAGAGGCATTTTTGAATCTCGATGTTAATTTATCGATTCATTGGTTTTCTTCTCCTGTCGACCGTGACGTGTAACTATCCCCCACACTTACAGAAGGCCACGTGTGGCCGAGGTAATGTTTATTTTGATTCGATCTTATTTGACTTGAATCTAATTTCAAATAAATATATTAAACACTTAAATGAGTTCAAAAAGAGATTCGCGCCTTTTTCCCTAAGCGCAGAAGCTATTAAATATATGCCTTATTGTAAGGTATTTTTTAAAGCAAAAAATGTTTTCATTTTATTACCTATTTCTCTTAAGTGCACAAACCTCCTGGAAGCGGTGTATCTCCCGACGTGCGCATGTAAAGTATAGCCCTGGTGAAAGACTTGAAACGTTGCTTCAAATGGCATTTCGCCGTGTTTGATGACTAGATCTGAATAGCCAGCCACACCTTCCTATTACCCTTCTCCTTCCCCTCCCCAATACCTTCAGCCTCACAACATTCCCCAATCGGGGATGCCATAGTATCACTGGCTCAAGAGGATTAGGAGCAGTTGGGAATCTTGTGCGGTATTCATATAAAAAAAAACTCAAATTAACCATAAACGAATTGCAAAAATATTTAAAATTTCTTGACGATTGAGCAAGCGCAGGAGACAACGGTGTAAGTGTGATTTAATTAAGTAATAATTATTACTAATAGTTAGTATTTAAGTGAAGCCAGTGTGCTATTCGCTACGTAACAACTGCATAAAAAAAAGAATTTCATTGTTAATATTCTATTCCTAATGACCTATTTGACTTACCGACAGTGAACCGCTTCACGATCATTTTACTTCACCCTTGGAACGGTCGACTATCCCGCCGGTTATTTATACCGCGTTTATTTTTTGTTCTTGTTCGATCGAATTTAATTATCTAATAAAATGATACTATTTACATGAAACGTAATTAAAATGCTCATCAAAATTCATTTTAATTGGGAGCAATACGCACCAGAGTGAAAATTTCCCAAAAAAAAAATTCAATTTGAAATTTGGCCGATGCTCAGCGTTGTAAAAGCTGACTTTGTAAACGCAAATGTGATAAAAAAAACCCCTTGTAATGTCTAGTGTATCTAACACAATTACACGTTCCTAGTCGCGCCGATGCTACAAAGGTGTGAAATTAATTTTTATTTCAGAATTTTCTTTCGTACGGACGAGTATTTTTCATACAGTTCTATGTCGCATAAAAAAAATCTGATTTCATTTTGTCAGTCGGAAAGTTTTTGTAATCAACGCTTGGGAAACCCCCTTTATTGAAGCCACCCTGTGAGGAGGTAGGGGTAGTAAGGTTTCACAAGTGAATTATAAATAAATTTCAGCCATGTTTGTTGCGGGTTGGTTTAGGGTCAGATTTAAAAAAAATTGCAGGCGCGCACATGTAACAAAATAATTATCCCTCGTCTTATTAATTTCACAATACTGTATGGATTCAAATTGGGATTCATTCAAATTATTGGATTGGAAACGTGATTTGTTTTATAAAATTTTACGTATAAGAAAATGTGTTTATTCAATGCCAGTACTATTTTATTCATAATGTACTCCGACATTTTTTCTGTTACCGTACAATAAATTATTCAACACCGAAATTTCATCGAAACATACGTACCTGCCTCTGTGATATCTAGATTTATACTGATTAAAATAAGTATAGGTTAGGTTACGATAGTGGATGAGTGGTTAAAAGCATCGGAATTCAGTATTCTGCTAACTAAGTTCTCCATCATTGCATAAGCAATATTTTCCGCTTAAAATGTTCATTTTTCATCAGATTATTCGGAAACTGGAGTTCGATTATGGTTCATTTTAAGAATATGACATTCTCCTTTTCCTTGGGGTTTAAGACATTTGCTTAAATACGTTTCCGATTCCATATCAATGACAATACATTTTTAAAGTAACTTGTGGTTCAATTGTTTCACTGTCGTAAAAAAATTATACGTGATCACACATACCTAGCACATTGTATCGAACGTGGATACCTCGATCTGCCGCTACCGGATAATGACGTCACCACCCGCTACCTCAGCGACCTACCATAATGGCTGCTGCCATAAGCCAAGTTCGCTCGGAGCGATGTTGGGAAACTACCAAACGCCTTTCTCAAGGCGATTCGCAATTCTCAATATTCGAGCGTCCCTGTTTGCTGATGCCTAAATATTTACACTGTTTTCTTGGGCGGGTCGTACTTATCCCGAACACACGTGTTGTTATTATTAATTGCTTTAGAAGTGTAGGTTATTAAAAAAAAATAGATTGAGTAAAACATACACTCTGTTATAAGCCGCTAATTTAGTCCAGTTTTTACTAATAATGTCTCTATCTTCTATAAATCATTATAAGATTGTCCTAATGACTTAATAATTTCCAGATTAAACTGTTGTATATAATTTTTTTCAATTGTTGCCTCCCTCTAATATTTTATTACACTTTGTCTTTTTTGTATTATCCTATCCTACTCTTTTACTGTACCAACATATACGATAACCCTGTATTATTTTATTTAGTTATTATGTTTGCTCTGACGAAGCTTGATCTAAGTGAAACCGGTTGGCGTATAAATACAATAAATTAATGGTTTATAAAAAAGTGTGCCTTTTATTTAATACGATGTCAAATAAGAAAGTAAGTGCTTCTTACGAAAAAAAATGAATAAATTTTAAATCACATTTTTGGCTTAGGTTGTTTACAAACATGGCAATTTTATTCATTTGGATAAATGAATATCATTATTATGCCACCAAAAAAAATCACTGTTTGAAGTCAATACTTAATATTGAGTTTTTCTTTTGTTAAAAGTACGCAAATATCGATATTTTTTATAGAATATCATTCGCTGAATGACAGCTGTCATCCGAGAGAACCGGAACCGTAGTTAAGCAAAAAGTCTTAATGCCTAAGGATAAGCACAATTTATTATCCTTAAAAAGAGCCGGAATCGGACTTCTGGCCTTTATTTTAAATAATGATGTACAAAATTAAAGTATCTCTATGGTAATTAAAAATATACGAACTTTCCACAACAATTAATCAATAGTTAAAATTGTGGCGATTTTCGACTTATAATCTTTTTTTTTTTAAATCTAGAACAACGAGTGTCAGTCGAGACTTTCCGAAACATCGTTCATCCTCAATAAACTTCGCCAAAATATGTCCAAAGCGCTCGATAAAGAAAGATAACTAACACTGCACTGATCTGAGACCGAGGGAAGTTTAACTGGAGCAGGGATAGAAACTTACTACTTGTCACCTGAATAATATATGACAAAGATTACTCACTTCCATGAAGTCATGTTTTTCAATGTCCTCGGCGTTGTCAGCTTGCACTGTGCTGGAAACTCTGCTGACTTTCGTTGTTACGTTTCCATCTGTGAAAAAGAAATATCATTAGTTTTTCCTGCCAAATCTTCACTCTATCGGCAGGAATTAGTTCGAATTAATATATAATATGATTAAAAAATAGAAAATATTTTTTTTAACAATTATTATATATCTCAATCCGACCCCTTCTAATAACAAGGTTCCATCTGACACTACAATGTTATGCGACAATGAGCCTCAAAATTGATATTCCAAGGTGTCGATTGTAAGAAACATTAGATATATAAAAAACACGTTATCAAAATTCCATCATTACTTCTGCCAAATGTCAATAAATAGTAGGGACTTGAAATTTTCACTTCATTTTTCGGTGAATTTCGCCTTATTTTTGGCTAAATTCGCGTTCTTTTTGGTAAAATTCGGGATATTTAAAAAAAAAGTAGTGTTATTTTTTTAGAAAAATTGGTGGTATTTTGCAACAGAATTAGTAGTATATTCCCTTTTTTCGTATTTCGCTGTGGTGTGCAGTCAATAAATGCTGAAAAGCTGTGACTGCTCTAAGAAAAACGAACTATAATAGAAAATTAAAAATTTCCGATCAAAATGTACGCTCATTTATACAGTTGTCAACAAAAATTGATCGGGAGATGTTAATTAAAGTATTGTTTTCAAATATTCAATACAAAATTCATATCCGACATTGAAAAACGATATACAGCCTACCTTTAATCATAGAGCAATCCACGCAATGGTATTTTGCGACAAAAGTGGTGCCTATTTTAAGTATATAATTTTTTTGGAAAATCGAAAAATAATTCAATACGCGGCGTGATAGACGTAAAGCTGCTTTCCATTTTATGGCATTGAAGCTTGTCAAAACCATAAACAGTAATATTTAGAACGTACGATATTATTTTCTTATTTTAATATATCAGAAAATCATGTGAAAAATTGCATTACTCTCCCGAAATAAGCAAAATTTTACGCTATTCGCGTTAAAATGACAAAATTCAGGTACAAAATTGCATTATCATAAACCTGATATTTTCAAGTCTGTTCTAATTAGTTCGAAGTACATCATAAATTCACAGCAAACCGTAATGTATGAACTTCGTTAGAGAAACGCATTAAATGGACACTTGTAAAGGACAGGTGCATGAAAATAAGGAACTCCAGTAGAATTTTGTTTTATCAGTAATGACGTTCAAACTTAAATACCAATATATTTAGTTTTTATTCTAAACTTAGTTTTCATAGTTAAAATCATTGTCAAAGCTTCAATTTTTCAAAGGTCGCCAGAACACTCCAAATCTATGGCCGGACGGTTTTGTGGTCAGAATGTCAAATGTCAAAATAAGGACCTAAAGCCTGGAATGAACTGCCGCATGAATGATCAAAGACTCGACAGAATTCAGAACAAAACTTAAAACTAATCTTTTCAGACAATCGTGTCCATAAATTGAAGAAATGCACACGTAAATTGCTTAGCTAGGATAGTCGGTTAGTGCTTACCTAAATTCATTTATAGAATATGTAAAAAAAAACGCATCAGTGAACGAATGCGTCCACAGCCCAAATGTTAAAAAGTAAATGTGTAAAAAAAAATTAATATCTCCTAAAAACTTCTTACGCTTTTTAAGGACATTTTATAAATATTCTTCAATCCTAAATACTCGTATTATAAATATTTCAAATAAATGCCAAAATTTCTTGTGCCACCTATCTTCTAATAAATCTAACATCAACAAAAAGAAGGCTAAAATAGCAACATATCATTTCTATGCTTAAATTTTCCAAATTTTCTAGTAACACTGTTCATCTGAAGCAACCTGCCAGGTAAGTATACTTTTTCTGTATCTGTTTGTACATAATTAGATAAAGAATAGAAAGTAATATTTGTACAGCGCCTTGAGGTGATTTTTCACAAAAATGGCGCTATACAAATCATCCAATTAATAATATTATTACATGCTTTTATCGGCGTTTGCTGATCTAAATGAATACGAGTACATATTTTTAAAATCACAATATTTTTTACTGGATTTTACTTATTGTTTGAAAATAGAAAAAAAAACTTGCGAACCTAATATAAACGAATCCAATAAGCGTGATTTAAAGTAAAAAAAAAATCCCTAACAAAAAAAGGGTAATTAGGTTAGTTTAGGTTAGGTTTTCGTGGTAGTTTTTTGTAGTGTTTTAACGATTTATCACTTTCATAAAGGGTTCCGATTCACACGTTTGTTGAATTGTCATCGAACCGATAATTGCATAGACATAAGTAGAAAATTCTAGTATAGCTGGAGGTCGTCGGGTGTAAAAGGAGGCTTCTTGCAACGAGGGGGATTAGAAAATTATCTGTTGAAAGTGTTTCATTGATGAAGTCAATTGCATTATTATCGTATTACACTACCAAACCGCTGACGGATAAATGTATACAGGCAATCGGCGATTTTAATAGATATAACAGTTTTTCGCTAAGATTATTTGGGCATGTAGAGCAAATGAACGAAGAAAGGAGGGTAAGGAGAATATATGACCCAAATGTGAATGGAAGAAGAAGCCGGTGATGCTCGAGGAAGACATGGCACGATAAAATGAATGAAATACTCGAGTCGAGCCATGTCAGAAGTCGGAATATATATAATAGTATGAGACGATGTAGGATTGTGAATGAAGTAATAAGTGCATGCCAAGATCGAGTTGTTTAGCAGTCCGTCCTCTCTGCCTACCCATGCGGCGAAACAGCGTGATGGTTAATTACATAGTTAGTTCGTTAACGGTTTTATTATCCAGTGCTTAACGATATATCGAATCTCAAACCTTTCATTTTTAGAACACGTGCCCTATAACGGAACAAATAATATATTATTATTTGTTCCTGTGTTTATTTTTTGTGTTCAAATTTAATTCGTAGAACTCTATTTATTTAAAGTTTAAAAAAATGGTAATAACCGTTACCATACAAATTAAAAATCGGTTTATTTATAAAAAAAATTCTTTGAGGTAATTATTATTACTCGGGACAGCTGTTTCGCCTTCCGAAAACATTATGAAACTATTTATTTTTTAATTGAATAATAATAGTTCTGGATATTTTTTTAAATCTTTAAATTATTGGGTTTAATTTGTAGAACTCAAATTAATAATAAAAAAAAAAAAAATTTGAATAAATCAATTTTAATACATTTATTATTATGTTCTGCAAGTATTTTGTTTTGTTTATTTATTTTTCTTATTATTGTTACAGCTGTTTCGGCGCGATCAAAGCCATTTTCAAACTGTAGTTAGGCTACATTGAGACAACTTACATAATATTATTCATTTCATAGCGTCCTTGAGATAATTTTTCACAAAAACGGCGCTATACAAATCATGTAAATATTAATATTATTATAGTAAAAAAACAAAAAATAAAACAAGCAATATAAATGAAAAAAAGTGATGGAAGTACAGCTTTTTGAACCAATATTATAATATAGGAACAAACCTAAAAAAAAAAAAAATTCAAATCCTGACCTTAATAATAGAATAAACTTAATAACTTATATGAATTAAAATGTGACCACACCGCCTATACCGCTACTGACATGACGGACGGGAGTGGATTTCTCGACTAGATTCATAGAACATATACGGTGCTATAATTATAAAAGCACTCTTTTAAAATTCGCAGAACATCGCTTAGTGAATAATCACGTCCCGCTTACCAACAACGAGTCTAAACCCTTACATACGAATATAGAAAGAAAGGGTCATAGATTAAATTTACTTGAGGAATTACAAATTAATAAAGAAAGAACGATCCCAATATAATTCTAATTAAAAAAGTTCCGATATTATTATTTATTCCCACTTTTATGTATATTCATGAAACCTAAACAAAATAATTCTTATAAAAAATTAAACAAATTAAAATACATTTACTTAAATAGCATTCACGTCATTGTAAAATAATTGAAAAAACACTTTAATCACTTTATGTGGGGAAAATAGCATTCAACCGTAAGTACTTCACAGAATAGAGAGATTTTAATCATCACAATTATTTTCGCAGTAAATCGGTTTTACCGGTAATAAATCATTTTAAACGGGTTAAAAATTAAAAATGGGTAAGAGTAAATAAAATTACATAAGTTAGTCGTCTAAATGTGGACTAACCACTGTTTGAAAATGGCTTTGAACGCCGAAATAGATGTAACAATAATTAAAAACTTAAATACTTTGTAATATGCAAGCAACTTATTAGCCATAAAGTTTATTTTTACTTATGGTAACCCTTCATTCAAATGACAACCGACCGACTTTCTGATATCCACAGAACACGAGAATTATTCACTTTTCTGCTCCCTGCTGATTCGGTCGTGTTGTAGAACATGCTAGTAACTTGTAGATTTGCATATTGCCTCACTTCTAGTTTATAAATATACCTTCTGAACTTTGTACGCGTTGAGAAATAAATCAATCAAATATCTCCGCGACAATCTTTAACGAAAGCGCTTGGTAAGTATTGGTAAGTACACACAATACACTACATACCGTCAAACATATGTAATACAGATAAACTAACGTTAAATTGGTGACCCCGAAAACACGCGGAATAATAAATAACGGCCGATCGGTAGGAGTAGAAAGGTGAATCCTGAGGTCACTTCCCCTGGTAAGTACACTTTTACTAATTAATAAATAACAGTGCATAACAATATTCAAAATTTATAAATACCTCAGTAATTTTAATAATATACCTCGTGGAATAATCACGTGGAATTGGTAAAAAGCTATAGTGTCGAAAAATAATGTAATCCATGATTAACCTTGCAATCCGCAAATATGCCTAGATTTTTATTGAATAATAAGCATTTATTATTACTCAGAATTGATTTTATCATATTATTTGTCACATTCCTAAAAGAATAAACGTAAATTCTATCTATCATCAACAGCTTACAGGCGCTAATACGCGCTAAGAATAAAAACGTATCTTTACAATGCCTAAAATACCATATATTAATGAAAATAGTGACTCAATTAATTTTTTTTTTTTCCCCAATTCATGATTTCAATAAAAACTAATCTCTTTGTTACAATCTATTCCAGCGATATACAAAAGAAAACATCGTCGATTCGAGCGGCGGAATTATCGTCGGATCTGACCCAAAAAATTCAGGAAAAGACGAATCTGACCCGATCCCACAGCTGAGACGAGATGAATAACATCTAACACGTAAATGTTAAAAAAGTAAAATTTTTAATTATTAACTTCGTAGTGAAAATCAAGGTTTCGTTTCTTTAGAGAATTATTTATCAAAAATGTTACAATTTGAAATGTGTTCCGTAAATGCATACAAGTGAATGCCAGTAATGTTACAATTTATTTGTTTCAAAAGTATTACAAATTCAAATGTGTTCCGTAAATGCATACAAGTGAATGCCAGTAATGTTACAATTTATTTGTTTCAAAAGTGTTACAAATTCAAATGTGTTCCGTAAAAGCATACAATTGAACGCAAATAATGTTACAATTATTTTGTTTCAACTTTCAAAATTTCAAATAAATATTAGAATCCATTTGTTTAAACAATAGTATCTTTCAAACTTTTTATCATATTCTATGAAAAGATTTTAACCGTTTTACATTTTTTACAACTTTTTGAGATTTTAAATTTTTAAATTGATATATGGATTACGAATTTTAAAATGCAATCATTCTAACATACATCCTAACCTTGACAAATTTACATATTTTCTTGTCATATTAGTCATATTTTCTTGCCATATTTACTGCATACTGCATGGGAATTATGTAATGACCACTCGCGAAGAAAGATCTAACGAAGAACCAGGAACAGAAAATCTCATCATAATTCCAAAAAAAGACTACGGCAAGTTCACGATGGAAGAACACAATGCACCGACGTCAGACGTTCATCATGTTTCTGTACGTTTACCACCCTGTTGGCGGTCCAACATCACCCTTTGGTTCGCTCAGGCGGAGGCTCAGTTCGTTAATTCAAGGATAAAGGAAGATTTTACTAAATACAACATTATAATTGCTGCACTCGACCAAGATACCCTACAATGTGTAAGTGACATCGTAACAAATCCTCCCGTACAAGAAAAATACGTACGTATCAAAACGGCACTGATCGAACGACTACAGGACTCGGAAGAAAAACGCCTTACTCGACTCCTCACTGGCATCCAGTTAGAAGACAGGAAACCGACAGGTCTACTCCGACATATGATGGAGTTGGCTGGACCGTCTTTAGCAAAGAGTGCCATCGTAAAAACATTATGGCTGCAGCGACTTCCACAACATATCCAAGCGATCCTATCCGCGCTGCCAGACAACGACCTCAATCAACTTGCTTCTGCGGCAGATAAAATAATCGACGTCTATAATTCGAACGAATGTACCGCAGTCGAAAGAAACGAAAGACCAGGATCCTCACGCCAGGAAGACAACTCGATACTGCTGGACCTTCAAAAACAAGTATTGCAGCTCACTCATGAAGTGAAGCAACTGAAGGCATCGCAGGTCAATCCACAACCTGATTTCCACAGACGGGGTAGGCAGAATTTTCCAAATCATTATGATCAATATCCATCAAGACAAAATCCACCTAGACGACCAAGATCAGGATCACAGGGGAGATCTCTGAACAGAAATTTCAATGGATATTGCCGATGGCATATTAAATTTGGAGAAAAAGCATACAGATGCTACAAGCCGTGTTCCTTTCCCAAAAAACACACAGGGAAACGACGACAAAATCCCACAGACTGGACTTCCCATTCTGGACTCCAGAATAAAGTAGCTGATACCCTATCTCGCATTGAAGAGATAAACTGTACTACTACAATTGACTATGGGAAGATGGCAGAAGCGCAGTGTCAAAACGACGAAATTATTAAGGCAAAAGATGACACCGGCCTCTCCCTGCGTCAAATGGTGATACCCGGCACAGACAGATCACTATGGTGTGACATATCAACTGGCCATGTCAGACCTTTTGTTCCAGCTTCCATGCGAACAGAGGTAATTAAAAGCGTTCACAATGTCTGTCACTCAGGCATTCTAGGGACAACGAAGACAATAAAGTTGAGGTTTGTTTGGCCCAACATGGCGAAAGATATAAAAAACTTCGTAAAACAATGTATCCCTTGCCAGAAAGCGAAAGTCACACAACATACAGCAGCTCCACTATCGACATACGTTTTACCAGAAGACCGCTTCCGCAATCTTCATATTGATTTAGTTGGCCCTCTTACAGCATGCAACGGTTATCAATACCTGTTGACAATGATCGACAGATTCACTCGCTGGCCTGAAGCTGTCCCATTGAGGGACATGTCTGCTGAAACAGTAGCAACCGCACTGATGAACCACTGGATAACTCGTCACGGTACCCCGGAGACAATTACTACAGACCAGGGACGTCAGTTCAAGAGCTTCTTATTTAAGAAGCTAACAGATAAATTTGGTATCAAACATACAAGAACCACCGCTTATCACCCACAGGCCAATGGCTTAATAGAGAGATGGCATCGTACTCTGAAAGCCTCTCTTATGGCGAGTGGCGAGCCGAACTGGTTAGAAAATCTCCCACTAATTCTACTCGGATTGAGATCCACAGTTCGTGAAGACCTAAAATGTTCCCCTGCTGAACTCACATACGGTAGAACATTAAGACTACCTAGCGATTTCTTCACCGAAACGCCTAGAGAAGATCCTGATACATACGTCGGTCGCTTGCAGAGAAAATTCGAAAATATTAAGCCAACACCTGCCAGCGCTCATGGATCAAGAAAGTGCTTTGTACATAAAGACCTAGCTCAGACTACCCACGTCTTTCTGAGAACAGACGGTGGAAGAAAACCCCTTCAAAACCCTTATGAAGGTCCCTACAAGGTGGAAGAACGCGATGAGAAGACATTCGTCATCAGCATAAAAGGAAAGCCTAAACGTGTCTCCATAGACCGACTGAAACCTGCTTTCATACCTGTAGAAGATAACGTGCCAGCTTACGCATCTGTCCAGGAACCACTCCCAGAAATCAAACGAACAAGATCTGGTCGCAGAGTACATTTTCCCGATAGATACCTGTCGTAATGCAATTAAATTGGCAAATTAAATTAATTATTTTCTTTCCTACCGACCCATATTAAACTCAAAGAGGTTAAAAGAAATAAAAAATAATGGCTAAATAACATATTCAAGTCATAGCTAACCATGTATATTTTTTAAAGTTACTGATACTAAAGTCTACAATTTTTGTATAAAATTTTGAACTCTAGTACTGTTGTTATTCAATTTTTATTTAAAAACATAGCGCAGAAACACTATGTATAAAGAAATGCATCTCGGTCATCGACGAGATGAACCGTTGTAATATTGAAAAGTTTTTCATCTTTAAAAACATGTACACCATGTAACTAGTTGTAAGAAAATGTCATAGTAATGTAAATAAACCATTTAACTAGCTATAGTAATTTTAACATTACACAATATCTTACACTAAATATAGAAAATGTATCATATATAAATATAATTGCATAAAGATATCTGTTACCTAAAGAACATGATAATATGTATTATGCTGACCATATAATCAACATAACACATGTTAAAAGGTTATTATTAAAATTATTGTTTACTGACATATTCACCATCTTACCGAAGCATAGGTAAGCAATTGTACAAAATATACTCTTGTTTGTTCATGAAAAATGATAATACTATACAACCACAATAACGTTAAGTTAGAAATAAACACACAAAATAAGACTCAAATTTCATGAACACAACTTTATATTTTTGTTATAGGCATAAATTAAAAACATTTAAATTTTAAGCTTAAATTCAATAATAATTTTCTTTTTATTCCAGTGATAGGGAAATCACTTTGTTGAATAATATAAAAAATCCTGTATTATACTTACCAGATATATATATGTAAATTTTAATCAAGCTTAAGTTGTCTGAAATAACGACTTGTATTTAATCGTAAGTCACTTGACTCCTTTATTTGCTCAAAGCAAAATGTTTATTTAGGAGGTAGCTTAAGTATTTTTTATTTATACTATTAATACAATTTAAGATGACTTTTAAAGTGATGTTATATATTTAAAATAAGTCTTAAAGAAAATATGTCGAATGTAATTATTTTTAGTTTATTTACAATATGCAAATGTAACACAATTATCTTTGATTTATATTAATCAACAATAAGCAATTTGGAGTATATACTTATTGATCTACATCAAAGATAATTGTAAGAATATGTATTAGTATTACATCCATACTTTAAGATTATGTAATTTTAAGTCGTTTAAGAAACTGGGCGGAAGGTATGTAATATGCAAGCAACTTATTAGCCATAAAGTTTATTTTTACTTATGGTAACCCTTCATTCAAATGACAACCGACCGACTTTCTGATATCCACAGAACACGAGAATCATTCACGTTTCTGCTCCCTGCTGATTCGGTCGTGTTGTAGAACATACTAGTAACTTGTAGATTTGCATAATGCATCACTTCTAGTTTATAAATATACCTTCTGAACTTTGTACGCGTTGAGAAATAAATCAATCAAATGGTGATCCTTCTTTCATTAATATCTCCGCGACAATCCTTAACGAAAGCGCTTGGTAAGTATTGGTAAGTACACACAATACACTACATACCGTCAAACATATGTAATACAGATAAACTAACGTTAAAACTTCATAATTTAATAACAACATAATTAAAATTGAAGCTGTGTGTATAGATAGGTACTTACTTGAATTGTCTTAAAATATTGTGGTAGACACAATTAAAATATTCTCGTAATGTTAAGGGTGCGATATATACATAATATTGATATTTTATACTGAACGGAACAAACAAAATAAGTTTTTAGATAAAGTCACTAGATTGAAAAAGCCACACGATTCTTAGCCTTCCTCATATTTGTCTTTCCTCAATTATTTATTTACCTTCAGTAAAAAGGCGTTTCTTATTTGATAGCGGAAGAACAGTCCCCCTGGCTACAGATTAACTGGAACTCGTGTGGTATTTGCTGTGAAAATTGCAATAAATCTTTTTGAATTATCAATTTCGCGTCCAGCTCATCCTGTCCTGTAAATGTTTTACTACCGTACTAAGCTTAGGCGGCTTTTACAGAGCGCACGCGTTGTTTGAACACGTTGTTCATGAATATATTAATTTTGCAAGTATACGCACGCGGCATCGAACACAACAACCTTTTGAATGCGGTTTTTATTTTTAAATTTTAAAAAAAGTCCTAGTACGGATGCTAAATATTCAAAATGGGAACTGATGTTCGAGTAAGAATTTGTTGTGTGATGTAATAAACACATACCGACAAGCGATAAAGTAAAATACATTTCACAATATGACAATATTTTATTGTGCAATATTTTTTTTTCTGTAGAAAAAAAAAATCTCAGTTTTCATCTTGGCAAGTCAAGAAATATTTTGTCAATTTTACGAGTAAACAGCTAGTAGATAAATAGACAAAAAATAACTTTAAGAATTCCGCCACAATAATAAAATGTCTAGTAGACATGCTTTTTTTCTGTCAAGAAAGGAGGTTTTAATTTCGAAAATAGCTAATTTTAAAAGTTATGATTGAACAATACGGAACGATTAGAACTTATTTTTATGTAATTATCATTTTGTAATTATTTAAAAAAAAAATCTCATTTTCTGCTTACATATTTCACTACTTTTATTATTTTAATTTGTCTATTTATATGTGTATATACCTCTTGTAATATAACAGATTGAGTTTACACTGTCCGCTGGATTAAAAACTTAAATAAATAAATAACATGTTCCTACTTTTCTATTTTACATGAACAACGATCGTCGTTGGCAGCTCACGTCTTCCGTACGAACAACGATTAATCGCTTAGCGTATAATCGTTAAGGTATGCTAAGGGTTAAGTACTAGTAAAGTGTGAAGTGTGGGGTAAACGCTTATTCTCTAACGTGCTATTTATAAGCCCACTAATTATTATTCAGGGGTGGCAAAGCGGTGAGGTCTATTGAACTGTCAATCTGGGATCACGGTGCCTGACGGGTCGTCATCGGATAATTTCTGATCAACATTATGTACAAAAGGTAACATTATGTACAATGTACAAAGTACATGTAATCGCACTAATCTGAACTGGAAAACCACCGGCCTATAACCGGTAGACAGTCCCCGAGCCACTGTACAGATAAAACCTAGAAGTGGGACCTATTTATTTCTGTTCTACATATTAAATTCAACCTTTCCACTCCTAGGTCTCAGACTGGCAAATGACGCTATGACGACCTTCGTAGTCGACTGATTAAGATCCCCTACGAATCCAGAGGTCACGGGTTCGATTCCCTGCGTGAGTAAATACATTTTATTTTATTGGTATGTGTTACTTCAAATGAAAATATGTATTTTCAAATAATTCAGATTTTTTAATGTTTTTATCTCATAATTAGTTAAACGAAAGAGTTTAATAATATAGTACATGAAATAATAATTATTCAAAAAATGGATGAAGGTATAAAATGCTTGACAGTTTTCATTGATAACTTTTCGATACAATTGACCACTTTAAAACTTAAAATTAAAATAGGAGCTACATGTCTGGTAGAGAAGAGTTTGTACAAATTGGTAAAAAAACAGCAAAACTCCATTTTTAATAATTACTGTTTTTATTATATTTTCACCTGTAAACAACCAACTTTATTTGTATGAGAGAGGCTTGTAACGGCTAAATCCCTCAAATAGATGGCGTCGAGACAAATTATGTCTACATTTTATTGGTGAAAATTGCTTTGACTTGTCAAATATAAATAATTTGCGGGTTTGCGATAAGCCGACGTAGCTCAACAGTAGAGCATCTGACCGGACATTAGAAGGGTGCGGGTTCGAGTCCTGCCGGCGACATTTATCTTTGCTCGGAAGGTTTTTTCAATTTGGATGAGTGTTTTAGATTAATAATTATTGTTTATAAAAATAATAATTGTTACCTTTTGCGCTATGCACAAAAATCTTGTCTTAAGTTTTTAAGAACTTTAGTTTATCAATTAGTTTAACAAGTGTTTAGTACATAATATACTAACAAAAATATAAAATAAGTAGGTAGGTAGATACTATGTAAGTACCTATTTACAGCGCAATGGTTGTGTAGAAGGTTTATAATTATTATGACGTAAAGCAAGGGCAGTTGTAAAGCGTGTTTACAATACATAAAGCTGGATACTTCCAGTATCGCCTCAGTGAAACACCAAAATTCAGATTAAAAACGTCCTATTGCTGGAAATGGCTTTAGCCGTTTTTGGTGACCGGGTCAGAATTGACAGGCACATATCAAACTTCATCTTCCCTATATTCTTTTTTTCCTCACTACCTTCAGCCTCGCAACATGCCCAACTTTTGGATGCCATCTTCCCACTCGGTCTAAACAGTTGCGAGAAATTTTGACAGTTGCGCGGTATATACTTTGGATCAAGAGAAATTTAGTAAAGTTCTGTGGGCTATCTCTAAATATGTCACGAATCTTGCCAATACAATGGATGTTATGTACCATAGGTGACACATTGGCACACGAGGTTGGGGAAGGGTTAAACTTTGGAATGCTGAGCTCCTGCGATCTAATACTTCGGCAGTGTACGGAGGGTAAATTAGAGTATTAATTCTTGATATAGCTATTTAAAAAAAGATAAATAATTATATTTAATTATTAATAGTTTAATCAATTTTTGTTAATTTTTATAATTTGTCTATTCTTACATTATTATGTTCTATGTTTATCATTGGTCTGTACTTGACATTATTATTTTTTAGTATTCTGTATATTCCCGATGAGGAAAGTATCGCTTTAGAAACATGTTGATATGCATATATTAATATAGTGGTGATTACGAAGAAATTTATAATTAATTTATTTAAGAATAAATTTTACTCCTCGCTTTCATGCTAGGGTTAAGATCCTCAAGGAAGAATTTCGATATTTGTTATTTGTTTTTTACGAGTATGTATAACTGTTTGCTTGCTTCGGGCAAACGGACACGCCCGCATCACACTTCTATCGGTTTATCTCATCAGTGATCTCAGCAAATCTGTCCATCAATTTAATGGGTATTTAACAAATTTATAATGGTAGCCATTACACGAACATATTCTCGTCGGAAAACGAGTCAGATCCCGGTTATTGGTTCTTTTGATGTGGCCTTTTTCTCACCGAATGCTCAATGATTATTAACATGATTTCATTAACCACATATTTACATTTACATATAAGTCAATTGTTTAAAAAAAAATTATAGTAATTTCAGGTGAAGTTTTTTTCACGTGCCATTGAATATGTGTATTTTTTTAAATGGCTGTGTAAAAATACCCCTGCATTATTATTGTTTTTATTATTTATGTAGATTGCTTATTTTAAATATTTAAGTTTAGTATATTTGCGAACGCTCCAGAGTGGAAGATACTCTCAGTATCGCCCTGGTAAAAGTCTATTCAGAATTGAAAGGTTGCTTTAAATGGCATTTGTGACCAGATCTAAATAGCCTGGTACCACCTTCAGCCTCACAATATTCCCTAATTGGGGATGCCATAGTCCCACTGGCTCCAGACGATTGGAAGCAGTTGGGAATCTTGCGCGGTATTCACATTTTTTTTAATACAGTGCGGTAGATACTAAGATATGATAATATTCTTAATTTACTTATTAGAACGTAAAAAGTCACGATGAAAATTTAACTTAAAGTCGCTCTAAGAACTAGTACTGATGAAATCTTTAACAAACTTAACATTTTGTCAATAAAACAATTATACTTTACGTTCAGAAATACAAAAAACAAGAAAAAACGACAATCAGATATCTTAGAAACCCTAGATTTCAGAGACTGGATCTAGATCAAAAACACATACAACAAGGAATCATAAACACAACATTTGTACAAAAAAAACTTCTTATATGGTAATAAACGCTACAAAAGAATATGACTATCCTTAAAAAATCACAACAACCATAATAAATTAAGAACTGGATAAGTTACATAGGGAGATCTGAAATAGAGAGCATATTAACACCAAATACAGACTAACAATTGCACTTCAATTCAAACACCTCACCTTACTTTTTTTTTATAATGCAGAATAATTTATTATAACCTAATTTCATATTTTGTAAATGAAATCATAGTGAGGATTTCATTATTTGTTATTTTTTTATAAAAAAAAAATATTATCATTATTAACTATCATTATAAAAAAAAAATATTATCATTATTAACTATCATTATCGCCCCTGTGTAAGACCACTATTCACAATCGGCAAGTTCTTTGAAATGACCCACTCCTTAAGCCATTTGAAATTGCCAAAAATGTGAATACTGGCTACCAGAAATAGAGACTCTTGTTGATTTCCTAAATAATAAAAAAAAACTAAAAGAAATCGTTTCTCATTTAAGGCTGAAATGTAAACAGTTAATATCTTTTACCTTGTTTCATTTCGATGGCCATTTATTAGACTATTTTCAGCATTTCATTTTTAATCCAACGCCTTTTTTATCTCCAGGATCACCGAAAAAGTATTGATGTCAAATACAACAAGGTGATTTTGTAAAAGATATTAAATTTAAAAAAAAGCCGAGAAAGACCTTAAAAAGAAATTCGATAATAAACATGGCCGAAACAAAGTGATGATAAAAATGTTCAATTATTTGTATTTTCATTTGACTCTGATAAAATGAACAGGGTGAGACACTGAAGTTCAAATGCCATACGACGTAATACGTTTTTTCGTATCTCCCTGTGGAAACTTATTGAGAGAATTCCGGAAAAATGTTGAAAACTGTTGACATAAATAATATCATTTACAGATAAAAGTGAAACGCCGTCCTTGAATTTATTTCTTCAATAATTGTGTAATTTCAAGGTTCAAATTTATGGCGTTTAGACATCAAATTTTTTTAAGGAAGGAAAAGGAAAAATAATCGAAAATCGGTCGAAACTAAGAATAATGGTTAAATTCCAAGCTACCAAACCACTACGATGTAATAATATTGGCAAACTTTAAATAAAAAAAACACTAAACATAGGGATCATAAATTAAGACACTGAGGGATTTATTTACATACTATGTTGCAATGGCTGTTCTTTGTACATAGGTAAAACATCACTTTATGTAAATATCAGAATCACGGAACACTTAAAACGTTTCAATAACAATAATTTTTTATAGTTTGGGAATCATCTCAATTCAACCGATTATATTTTTACCGTAATAATAAAGACAAGAAATTAGATAACTTAAAAATTAGTAAATTACAAAATCCCCAAATACTAATTCTAGTATATTGAATAACCGAGTATATTAATTCTAGAGTCCTCTTTTAGATATTTTTCCCATGAATCGCTTTTTTCCATCAGAAAACCCCCTATTTACCCCCTCCCCTTTAATCGGCTCCCACTCCAACACCTAAATATTCATATAAGTCTGTCATTATTTTGTATCTTAGCTAAGTCTTAATATAGTTCTAATGAAGGAAGAGTACTTCTGAAACCGATCGATTATCATTTTAAATTGAAGTAGTTCAAAACAAATGTATGCGTTTATAGTAGACCTTTATCCGGTCACCGTATCGACTACCCCTACGCTCGAAGTGTTTCGCGGAACACAGCCAAGAACTCTAAATGCCCAATCTGTAAATTCTTCTGCGGCTTACCTCCAACTTAATGAGTCCCCAAGTAAACAAATCCACAGGTGTTAAATCAGGTGAGCGAGCTCGCTGCCCATAATCGAGGTCCCCTGCGACCAATCTAACGATCGAAGAACGGCGCCGGAATGCTCGTGAACAATTGTCGCGTAATTACACGGTGCTCAACCCTACAGACAGATTTCCAACCCATGAATACATTCAGTTCCGCAAACCCTGAACTAGGTTGTACTATACTCACCAAAGAGATAAACCGATAGGAGTAACTAAAGGAAGTAATACTCGTACATGCGACTACAAATTGATGCACGAGTATAAAATGTATCGAAAGCATCTCCTGTCCCGATCCTATCTTACTCTTCCTCTCTCCCCTCCTTCTTATTTTGTTTTTCTAATAAAACATCTCTACTTAACCACTGTTAGCACAAGAAACTTTGCTGGCTTAACTTCCTTTGTATATAAATTTGTGTTACAAGCTGTTTTTTTTTCTTACAAATAAATAAATATCGTTGATAATATGTCTGTTTATCTAAAGCTAGTAATTTTTTGTTATATTAATACAATTATTATGATTTTGTAACACTCATTTTTACATTAATACCTAATTAATTTACCCGCTACCACCACTTTCTGTTATTATTTCGTCTATGCTTATTTATCTATGCTCATAATATTACACAAACAATACACCAAAATCTTTCAAATGATTCCACCAGGTGTTATCAAACATGAAATATGTGTTACCAATGAAACGCCGAACTGTCGCTATCTAATACTTCCGTGGTGTGCCGAGAGTAAATTTGCGCTCGGCCTGCCCGAGACTATTTTCATAATTACATAAAAAAATGACATTGTCGATCGGATACGCCGGCGTTAGATGGATACAAATTTTGCGTATCAGCTAAGTAATTCTTGCGCACTATCGGTTAAGTATTTAATAAAAAAGGTAATATAGTAAATGTTATCACTACTAGTTATAATTCTGGTCTGGAAAAGTATATCAGTTCCACTATTGAAAATATCATAGTCGTTCCAGCAGGAAAATTATTCAATAAATACATTTTACTGAAAGTTATTACTGTCATCCGAAAAAAGCCGAACCCTTCCGAACTTCTACAATATACAGACTCGTATATTTTGCAATTATTGGCGCCTTATTGCCTATTGGTGCCTTCTCGACCTCAGAAGACCTTAATATCGGAGCGTATCCCACAAAGGCATATCATAATACGCCTTTAGAAAGTAGATTAGCAGCGTATGATTAGTTGTTGGCCGACTTTTCTTCCATATAGGCCTAACTCTTAGCTCTCTCTTCTGGGGCCTGAGTGCTGAGCGGCCTCAACCTCATTACGTGTAATAATTGAATTTGTCCCCACATCGGCCGATAATATCCAGCTGCTGAATATCCGAATTGAATGAGGCCGTATTGGGAGCATACCATAAAATAATAACGTTGTATTAACAAAACAATGCCCAGGGAATATTCCTAAATCCGATAAATAATAATATAATAAGAAGATTTATTTGTTTGAAGCGCACATTATTTAACAACAAAATTAAGAAAGTTTTGACTGCCCAACTAGGAACAAATCCCGTTTTAGTACAGTCAAATTGACAAGTTTATTTCATATTAAGTACCATTATACAAAAATATGAAATAAACTTGTCAATTTGACTGTACTAAAAAGGGATTTTTTCCTAGTTGGGCAGTCAATTACAATGTATGTATAAATAAAAGTAATAATTATATATCAAGAGATGTGAAGAATAGTATAGATAAAAAAAACGTGTACACCAGATAATTTAAGTATAATATTATAATTATTATATAATAAAAGTTAAGTTCAAAGAGATAATAGAAAACAAGTATAGAGTAATCGTTTACGTAACCTGGGGCGCTATTCCCGTTCTTTTTAACGAAGATTCCTTAACTTTTTCCTTAGGGTTAAAGCCTTCTCACTTAACTGTGGTTCCGATTCTCTCGGATGACAGCTGTCAGCGGAATTCAGCGAGCGACATTCATAAAAAATATCAATATTTGCGACGTTTTAACAAGAGAAAAACTCGATATTAAGTATGGTACAAATTACATTATTAAACATTACATAGATGTTGACATTTTTGACAATTCACGTCAAGCGCGGCATGACTTGAGTCGGTACGACTTGTCAAGTCCAATGAATTCGATTCCGAAGGCGGTGGACTCACTCCGAGTTCGCAAATCCAGATTCACTCGTTTCGAACTCACACTCAAGGAGCGGTGAGGAGAGTCCTAGGAATCGAGTCCATGTGGCTAAACTCGGAATTGGTACCGAGTTTTTAAAATAAGTGGAATGTCCCACCTCTTCGGTCGGCACAAATTCAAATGTCACATTTAGAACCAGAGACAAAAAAAGGTCATTACTATTTAATGAGGTAGGTACCTTTTTATAAAACGTGATTCTTCGTTAGAAGGCTTATTTATGGTATTTAAAAATAACTTAAAAATGTATTCAAATTAATAATAATATAATGTAATTATTTTTAAAAGTTTTATTTCAAAATCTTATGTCACTTGAAGATATTTCATCAAATTGTGTTTTCAAATAATCTCTTGACAATCTGTTTAGGAACTTTTTACTATGTCTCACCGGGATTCCGCAGTTAAACAAAAAGTCTTTAACCCTAAAGAAAAACGTAAGGAATCTTCCTTAAAAAGAACGGGAGTAGAGCCCCTGGAGCGCAATTTCCGTTATATTTAAAGAAAATTCCTTATCCTTTTCCTTGGGCTTAAAAACTTTTTACTTAACTGCAGTTCTGGTTCTCGGGTGACAGATGGCAGCTGTCATTGAGCGAATGACATATGGTAAATTAAAAATTTAGGTAGTTGCATACTTTTCACAAGAGAAAAACTCAACATTAAGTACGTTACCAATTACGTTATTATTTACTTTTAACATAACTAGTTAGTAAACAATATTAAACATTATGTAGATGTTGACTTTTTTGAAAATTCACGGCAGGCACGGCACAGCGGAGAGTCGGCCGAGTTCAAAGAATCCGATTCTGAAGGCGGTGGACTCACTCCGAGTTCGCAAATCCGGATTCACTCGTTCCGAACTCATACTCAAGGATCGGCGAAGGTTTTGGATTGGAGTCAGAAACGAAAGGTGTTCCTATTCAATAGTGTAATATGAACGATTTTTGCTTCCGGAACGGTGGACTTATGCGGACCGAAAGGAAGGAAGACCGAGACCGAGGAATCGAGTCCGTGTGGCTTAACTCGGAATTGGAAACGAGTTCGTAAAGTAAGTGGAATGACCCACCTCTTCGGTCGGCATAGATTAACCACGACGGAAAATGTCACTTTTAGAACTATTGACGAAAAAGGTCATTACTATCTATTAAGGTAGATACCTTTTTACAAAACGTAATAATTCGTTTAAAGACTTAATAATAAATGTTCAAAATCTTGTATCACGTGGAGATATTTCATCAATTTGTTTTTCTAAATAATGGATCTTTTTACTATGTCTCACCGGAATTCCGCAGGTAATGAAGAAGTATTTATACCTAAGGAAAAAGCTAAGGAATTTTCCTTAAAAAGAACGGGAATAAGATAATATCAGATAAGTTGAGTATAGTATAATAGTTAAGTACTTATGAAGAGATGAGTTACGTATCACTCAGCTTTATTGAGCCGACGATGTAACTCGGGGGTGTAGCCCGAAGAGGATGCAGTAAATAGTTAATAACATATGAAATATAATTTATTTAGTAAGTACAAAAATTAACTTTAGTAAATTGTTTATAATTAAATGTTTGTCCTTTTTCCTTTCGTTGGTTGGGGTTTTTAATCCAGTTAAGATCTTTTCCCAAAGAGCAAAATCTATTATAACTAACTAACTCACCATCACTGTGTGCCTTACACACGTATGGGTAAGTCACAGAGGATGAACCCTCGTACAACACTCTCTTGCTACAATTTTTTTGTTTCATTCACCTTCATATATATTGTCTTGAAGACTGAATGGAAAATCAAGGGAAATGTGAGACCTTTCAACACTTAGGCCTCAGAGAGGACAACGATATTGTTATTGATTATTTATTCAAGACAGAATTTAGACATTCGAAAATGCATGATAAATTTCACTAAAAGTGAGGAAAAATGCAGTTTGATTCGGACACACCAACACGCCCACAACTTATTTGTATCGATTTTAATCTTCAGCGGTCTCACACATGCAGAAGAATTTGATTCACCTGATCGTGACATGTCTTTTTTGAGGGTCCTAAACTTCTTCTATCATTCGCTTTCGCGTCATATTATATTCTCCTTACACTCATTTCTCCGGTCATCCTCTCTACCAGTTGGAATTATTTAAATTTGAACGATGACGTTAAATGCTAACTCTCGGTGTGTTTCACCTTTTCAACAAATTGTGATCACCTGTCGAACATAACGGTCATGTCGTTATGCTTGTCCACTGTTCACAATATTTCCAAAAATAGGAAGATGCCAGACGGGTCATGAAAAAGAAGATCAATCGATGATATATCAAATTCCAGTTAATGGATACCTGATATCTGTTTATGTCAGAAAACACAAGAACTTAAGAAACAATAGAAAATCAACGAGATCGTATAAACCTGGATTGCCTTGAGAAAATCATACCTTTCTTGTGTCCGGTCATGTATCAACTTGACTTATTTTTTCCCGACGAAGCAGTGTGAAGTATTGTATAACCCAAGTAATTATATCATTTTAATAACTCTAACAAATATAATACGGTAGCAAGTTCTGTGAATAATAATAAGGAACTCCGGTGAAAAATATAATGGCTTTAAAAATGTGTATTCATATAGATCAGCAAACACCGATTCTGAATACATAACTTTTATTATGTACAAGTATATAATTTTACATAGAATTTATAAATTGTTATTTAAAATTGAATAAAAATTTATCTTAGAAAAAAACACCTTGTTATGTTGGTACCGTTGCATTTGGAATATTTGCCATCACGTGTGCATTTTGTTTTCAGATTCGTATGGACGTTTTTATTTTTCGATTTTGTTTTGTATTTTTAAAATGCATTTTTTTTATTTTTGGCAAAATTTAAACATAATTTGGATGACTTTAACCTGTTTAATTGTTGTTCAATATAAACAACTATTATTAGTAAAATAAATTCAAGTATTCATCATCAAATCAATTATCAAAATGGATATTACGATAATAATAATGCTCATTGCTATTATTATTCTTTGAGATAAAGTTAAAAAAGGTACATTATTTTACTACTTATATTTAGTTATAGTATATTTTATGAAAATAATATAAAATTATGTACAGTAAAGCTCTTCCTTGTTTTGACATTTGACATTCTAACCTCAAAACTGATCAAAACCGAACGGTCATAGATTTGGAGCTTTTTGACGGGAAAAATTGAAAATATGAAAATTATTTTAACAATGAAAACTAACTTTTGTACTGGTATTTAAGTTTGAACATCATTGTTAATTTAAAAAAAAAAAGGACTGTAGTTCCTTATTACGACATTTAACTAACTAACTAACTAACCATCACGCCGTTTCCCCGCAGGGGTAGGCAGAGAGGACGGACCGCCAAACAACTCGATCTTGGCATACACTTCTTGCTTCATTCACATTCATACATCGTCTCATACATTCTCTTCTATTATTCCGACTTCTGACATGGCCGACTCAAGTATTTGATTAACTTGATCGTGTCATGTCTTCCTCGGGTATCCCCTGCTTCTTCTTCCATTCACATTCGCGTCATATATTCTCCTTATACTCCTTTCTTCGTTCATTCGCTCTACATGCCCAAACCATCTAAGCGTCCCTTTCTTAATCTTACTCACTACGCTTACATCAGCCTTGCATTCTTTACGAATCTCAACATTTTCACTCGATCATACATGGTTTTACCACACATTCGTCTCAGAGATCTAAATAATTAATTAACGACATTTAAATAATTAATAATAAATATGACCATTACCAATAATCTTCAGTGAGTTTATTAAATTTATTAATTTGCACTAATTAATCACACACCCTATGATCAAGATATTATTTATGTAATCAAGATATTATTTATGTAAGATATTATTTATGTTATCAGTTGATAGGTATTTAATATTTAGTTATATTTTCCAATTATTTTTTTTAATTTTGGTACCCCAACGTGATCATAGCATTTATTTATAAAATTAAATATGTTATTATGAGTCTCTAATTTTATGCCAGAGTTGCGAGACATAATAGCAGTATTGTTTATAAAGACCCACCTGGTCTTAAATATGTATGTCATTCGTTTTAAGTCACTTGTTTTGGTATCTTAAATGCATAATTGTCGACTACCCACCTCCCCCTCCCAACCGATCCGATTCCTATTGTCACTGGAAGAAGAAAGGGCCGAAGACCAGTTCGATCTCAAACCGCTCGTCGGGTGTTCAACAAAAGGTGTTCACCGCCATGACAGGAGCATCTGGCCAATTCTGGATTACCCTGAAGTTTCAGTGAGGTGAATTAAGCGCTAAAGGATATCCACGAACCAACGAAGGCTTACTCAATTTCCATGGCATCCTCCTGTTTCTCTTCAGTCCTTCCTCTCAATTTTTTCTTGTCTCGTTCTCTAGATTAACTTCGCCAACTCAGAACTTGGATTCTATCAGAGCTATCGAAATATCACTAGTTATGATTCTTAGCTGTTAGTCACTTGTATCAAATCTCAGGTGTAAGTTAATAGTTATTATATATTACATAATATTATTTCTGAGCTGAGTGTAAAATCCGAGTAAATATTATTAATACAGGTAGATTTATTAAGTCTTATGATGCTGCAAAAATCCATACACGAATTTGTCTGGCTTTTGACGTGTAAGCGAAATATTTTGTATGAAAATATACAAGCGTTGAACAAATCCGTTGTCCAAAAATCTTTAAAAATTATATATATTTGATTTTATGAACGATTTTTAATGCTCTTTTGATGTTAAAAAAAATGATTTTTCTCAATTTCGATGATGACATAAATTCATATTAGTGAATACCTTTAGGGAAAATTTCATATTTCATCCAAGGGTTGAAGTGGGTACAAATTGGGGAGAAATATAAGAGGACAGTCTCGAGAAATACGAAACAAAATTTCGAACTTAACTCCCCCTTAACTCCCGGTGGCAAGAAATAGACTCGTAAAAGCTTCCGGTTATAAATCAAGATTCAGAAGGAGATACAAATTGATGTCAATTAACCATATAAAATTGATTAATGTTCATATCGAAATATTTATAGATATGTAAAAAAAAACGTAATAAGATAAGTTATAATGACGACTAACATTGAGTTATATTTCTATTATTGATTTTGCGATGTGAAGTGAAAATTTGACTATGACATACCCTACTTACTTCACACCTACACTTATGTTATTACGAGTAGTAACATGTTTTTTTCCTTCCTTTTAATTTATTTTGACGTGCTATGCTTTTCTGATGTGTCTCTGATATTTTTATTTATTTATTTATTTATTCACGCCCCGAAGGCTTTTATACGTTGATACATTTATCACATAGTAGTATGATAATATAGTACATACAATAATAATTATATTCTAAAAGAAGTAAGTGGTTACAGCGTAATGTATAACTGTTTTATCTGTGGTTACATTATAACTGCAGGTTAAAAGAGTATAACAAGTGACTTATAATAACACAAGTATAAAAAAAGTAAGAATTTAGAGCTTCTGGCACTCCTCTCTCATGTCTAAATAATCTAAGAACTATTTTCACGTCTTCATATTCGTAATAAAGTCGTAAGGTAAATGGTTTTACCATACACAATAGCCATCAGTTTACTTTAATCATTTCTAAGACGAGTTTTATTTTTCATTGCTATAATCATCAGGGTTACCATGAGAGTTCTAATGTGAACTGCTAACTTATACTTCCTCTAATTATTTCTAATTTGAAACTGTCAATTCATGACGGAATTCCATATTAAAATGATTTTTTTTTTACTAAAAAACCTTTGTAGCTTTTTTCCACTTATTTATTTTCGACCGGACCGGTTTCGCCCTATCACGGGCATACTCAGACCAGTACAATAAATACTAAATCTATGGTATATATAGCATGGATGTCGGGAGTGAGTTCCCTGCTTTTCTAATATTGTTTTTATTGTTTGAAATTCATTTTATTGCTGACGGTACTGTTTGTTGTGTTTTTAAAAACTACTTTCGGGATGGTTTATTACCCTCTGGAAGACGGATTACATTGTGTTTATTTACTGAATCTATGGGGTTTTTTTAAAAATTATATAAAGTCATTCGTCAGCTTTTATTTGAACAGATGGTTCTTTCTAGTTTTGTTATTTCCC